>JAXCGZ010017517.1:52500-58851 GCA_037179515.1 Halocaridina rubra | reverse complement strand
TCCATCAACCCATCAGTCCATCCATCCATTCATATCTCTCTCTCTCTCTCCCTCTCTCTCTCTCTCTCTCTCTCTCTCTCTCTCTCTCTCTCTCTCTCTCTCTCTCTCTCTCTCTCTCTCTCTCTCTCTCTCTCTCTCACTCTTTCAATGAGAATTCATGTATCTATTTTCTGAAAGCAGTCTCTAGTCCATCGTTCGAACCCGGATATGCGTACACTAACTTTAGGAAAATTATTATGGAACCTGTTCTGCAGATTTTTAAGTTATTACTTGACATAAAGAGTAGATTTTATGCGAGAGTCTCTAGGAGGTATTCTCTCTCTCTCTCTCTCTCTCTCTCTCTCTCTCTCTCTCTCTCTCTCTCTCTCTCTCTCTCTCTCTCTCTCTCTCTCTCTGTCTATCTATCTATCTATCTATCTATCTATCTATCTATCTATCTATCTATCTATCTATCTATCTATCTATCTATCTATCTATACGTCTGTCTATCTGTCTATCCGTATCTATCTATCCATCTACCTATCTCTAAAGTACATTAGCATCTAAAGCTCTCTCTCTCTCTCTCTCTCTCTCTCTCTCTCTCTCTCTCTCTCTCTCTCTCTCTCTCTCTCTCTCTGAAACACATAAAGACACATACACACATCCACAAGGACACATGCATACGCACACAAGCACTCTTGCACAAACACACACACACACACACACACACACACACACACACACGTGCACGCACGCACGCACGCACGCACACATACATACATACATACATACATACATACATACATACATACATACATACATACATATAAATGCATATATATATATATATATATATATATATATATATATATATATATATATATATATATATATATATATATATATACATATATATGCTATTATTTACAGAAAGTCCACTGCCGGTGGCCCCCAGTACCCGGTATAGAGGGGTGCGTATGGCCCCCAGTACCCAGCATAGAAGGGTGCGAAGAATTTCCTGGCATCTTGTTGACCCCACTATTAGCTTGAGAGCAGACACGTCTGTTAGTAGTAATGGTTCTGCCCTCAACCTTGCACCTCCCAATAGATCTGCTTCTTTTACTCTTTAACTATTAAATCATTCGTGGTCTGTACTCTAAGAATCTTTCATCTGTTGAATAGCACTTGAGTACTTTCCTCTCATACCTCCTCCTCCTATCTGAAACCCAGCTGTCTATCCATGATTCCACTGGCCCATTTCCAAATTCTCACTATAACCTGTATACTTGTTTTCGTTCCAAAGGTGCGGTCTGTGCCTACTGCAACACTAACACTCCTATTGCAAGGTTCATGGACCTTGAATCGCCTGACTTTGATGTTCTCTGGCTAAAAATTTATCTCTCCACTACCATTATATTCCTTTGCTCCTACTACTGTTCTTCAGACTCCACCGAGTTTGTATCATTCTTTGAATGTTTGTCCTCGTGCCATGAGTCCTTGCTATGTTCTCACCCACGTGCCGATGTTCTCTACATTGCAGACTTCAGTGTACACCTCAATGAGTGCCTCAATTCTTTTCACACTGATGTAAAAGAAAGTGAGGCCCTTGCTTTCTATATTACTCACGATCTGGAGCAAATTATCAAACATCCTACTCATATTCCTGATCAACACAATCAATGATCAAATCCTCTTGACCTATTTCTTTCTTCTAATCCTTCAAACTACTCTTATTCTGTGTTTTTCCTTTTTGGTAAATCTGATAATTCTCTGACCTCCATCTCTTCCATTTTCGCTCCCCCTCCACCAATCCCTCCTACTCAGTGCCGCCTTTGGTACTTTGTGCGTACCTAACGAGAAAATTTGCATAACTTCCTCTGTGACTTCCCATGGGATGACTACTGCTTTCGGTCCCGAAAACCTGATCAGGTAGCTCTAAAAGTTGCCGAGATCATAACCTCGGGAATGGAGGCGTACATCCCCTCCTCTATGGAAACTTTCTCTCCCTTAAACCTTGGTTTGGCCGAGCCTGCTCCATGGCTATCCAGGCCAGGAATCGGGCACACTGATCTTACCAAGCTCACCTTCCGATTTAACTAGCTCTGCTTTTATTTGTGGCTAGGAATCCCTGTACTGCTCAGATTTGAAAGTCTACGACTTCCTTTATAAGTAGGAAAGTTGATGACCTTAACTCGTCTCCCACTGACAAATGCTTCTGGTCCTTAGCCAAAAACCTCTCCAAAAACTTCTGTAACTCAAGCTTTCCCCCTCTCATTCATTCTGATGGTTCTATAGTTTAATCTCCCACTGACAATGCCACTCTCTTTAGCTCTCATTTTTCTGCCAACTCTTCTCTAAATGATTTTAGCACATCTGTCCCTCAATCTTTACCCCTCTCTAACCCAATGGCTTCCCTTATCCTTTCTTCACGCAAAGTTCATAAAGTTCTTCACTCTTTAAAGATGAACAAGGCATCTGGTCCCAATGGTATCCCTGCAAGGTTCCTTAAGGATTCTGCACTTGAACTGGCTCCTATCCTTTGCCGTCTTTTTCACCTCATTCTGTCAACCAGTGTCTATCCTTCATCTTGGAAGCATGCTCTAGTTCAACCTGTTCCTAAGAAGGATGATCACTCTATGCCTTCAAACTACCGACCTATTGCCCTAACCTCCTCTATTGCTAAAGTATTCGAAACTTTGCTCAATGCTCACCTCTCGAAATGCCTTGAATCTAAGTCATTTATCTCCTATCACCAATAAGACTTCCATAAGGCAAGATCCACTAGTGACCTGTCCTATCTTACTCATGTAGAGTCATCTTCTCTGAGGAACTATGGGGAATCCTTTGTCGTCGCCCTTGATATCTCTAAGGCCTTTGACATAGTCTGGCACAAGGCTCTGTTGGCCAAACTTCCTGCCTATGGCTTTACCCCTTCTCTCTGTTCTCTAACTCCAGTTTTCTTTCTGACCGTTTTATATCTGTAGTTGTTGATGGTGCGACATCTAGCCCTTTCTCTGTTACCAGTGGTGTTCCACAGGGCTCTGTTCTTTCACCTACTCTGTTCTTTCTCTTTATAAATGATCTTCTACAGTCCTCATTTTCCTCTCTTCTTCATGTCTTTGCTGACAATTCTACCCTTCACTTTTCCTCTGCCTCTTCTTCACAATCTTCATCTGCTACTCGTAGTCAGTCTCATATCACTCTTTCTTCTACTCTCAACTCCGATTTGCAGAGGGTATCTGAGTGAGGCACTCAGATACCCTCCAGGACACAGTTTCCGGCCAATACTTTATCTTCTCCTCATCCTGATAACCCTATTGTCTTCGAAACTAACGATATTACCCTAATTCTTTCAACATATTAGGAATCCATATAACCTCTAACTTGTCTTGGAGGAGTCACATAATTCAAATTTCTAAATCTTCATCCAAATTATTGGGGGTTCTGTTTCGTTTTCGTCATTACTTTTCCTTTTTACAGTTACTTAAAATCTATAAAGGTCTTTATCCGTCCCTGCTTAGAATACTGCTCACACATCTGGGATGTTTCTTCTTATACTTATCTTCTTGATAGGGTTGTATCAAAGGCAGTTAGACTCATTAATGATCCTTCTCTTACTTCTAATCTGGATTCTCCCTCTCTTCGCCTTAAGCTATAATCCCTTTCTCTTTTCTATTGCTACTACTTCCATCGCTGCTCTGATGAGTTGGCGAGTTGCATTCCTCCCCCACTGCCGAGTCCGTGTAACACTCGCCAAGCGGCCTCATCTCACAGGTACAGTGTGGAGATTTGTAGCTCGCGGATTGGTCGGTGCAGGACTGCTTCTTCCCATCTGCCTCCAGACTCTGGAACTCTCTTTCTCCTTCTGTCTTTCCTAAGTCTCTAGATCCTCTGTACTTTGACTATTTTTTTTTCTGTCATTTTCCTTTGTGTAATATTACCTCATCTCTGCCTTGTCCTTAACCTTTTTCTTTTCCTTCGTCTTGGTGTTTTCTCATGCTCGGGCCTTTATTGATGAGGGCAGTTTTTGCCTGTCCCGGTGTCACACTCATAAAAATACACACACACACACACACACACACACACACACACACACACACACACACACACACACACACACACACACACTCACTACTACACAGTGCAAATACACCGGGTTTCATTATCATGTTTACGTAAGTCGCTTGTAAAAATAAAATATCTTCCTTAAGCTGAAATAAATAATTCCTTATCACTTTCACTGACTCTTATACATGTATTAAGCCAGTGTTAAACATGTGTTCACATCGTGTGTTTTTTTTTTTATCCTGTTTTACATTATTAGAAAGTTCCTAATCCTCGAAGTTCCCCGTCTCCTAGTTGGTTTCATCATTCGGAGACATTTATCACATACTTTAACTGTGAATGACTTTAGCATTTACGGGATTCTGTATATATGTGTAGGTGCGTGTTATTATTATTATTATTATTATTATTATTATTATTATTATTATAATTATTATTATTATTATTATTATTATTATTATTATTATTATTATTATTATTATTATCATTTTAGGCGTAGTAGTAGTAGTAGTAGTAGTAGTAGTAGTAGTAGTAGTAGTAGTAGTAGTAGTAGTAGTAGTAGAAAATATAAAAATATGAGGATGTAGAATATATGAAATACGGTTAAAAATAAACTTAGTAGTAGTGGTAATGGTAGTATTTATTGTTCTCGTTGTTATTGTTGTTGTTTATGAAGGCATGGCAGTTCATAGAAATATTATATAAATATGTAGTTAATTCATAAATTTTTTAAATAAGGAAATAATTTATAAAATCATTTCTATAATAAAGTATAGGTATAATGGAAAAAGTAGTAGTAGTAGTAGTAGTAGTAGTAGTAGTAGTAGTAGTAGTAGTAGTAGTAGTAGTAGTAGTAGTAGTAGTAGTAGTAGTAGTAGTAGTAGTTATAAATATGTCACGTACATGCATATGGAAGATCCAAAAGACCTTGAAATCTTAACTCTTATCAGCATTGTACTGATAAAAGATAGGCCATAATGCAAGCGCGTAATTGTTACTAGTTTCCTGATATGTGCAGAGATGCAGGACAAACCTCTCTATCTAAGGTCAAGAATCAGCTTCCGAAAGAGCATCAAAGTGGAGTGATTTTCACAACCTTGTTGTGGTTGATTGACAACATCGTACTATCTTCTTTATCAGAAGTTTTTTCAGTGGTCATATGGGGTCACTGATTTTTAATAGCTTCTTCGAGGCTATTGTTTGGTTCTGGTTTTGAGCTTAAGTGGGTGGATAATGCTCATCCTAACACCAACCAGCTCTAATTAGCCTGACTTGGGACGGACTCAGAGTCTCTTTGGCTTGCTCTCCCAGTGGCTGGAGTATTTCATCTGAGACTCAAGGTCTTTCTGCGTATTAGCATTGGCATTTAAATACTTGAAAAATGAGAAAACTGGAGGATAATTGAAACGGGCAGACCCTCCTGTTTTAAGACTATTAACTGCGCATTTAATGATGCAAATTAATGTACATGGAGACAGGTGCATGTATTTTTTTTTTCATAAGTCACTTCCCACACATGTCTGCAGCAAAGTCTTATGCGTGCAGCAAGTCTATCACGATCACCTGTTAGCATTTTTCCAGCACCATAAGTGTGCGATATACAGGTACTTCCCATGATATTTACATACTTCCTCTGAATTACGCACTCTGCAATCTTCATACATTTAATGATTAGTTCGTCGATAAATCCTCGTAAAATAAGTATATTTCAAAAACAGAGGAGAGGGGTAAGGCCTTAAGCTTCAAGATCACTTAAAGAATTTGCCATGTCAGTAAATTTAAACTAAGGTTTGAGACCGACTATATAAAGATGAAAAATAAAAAATAAAAATATTGTGAGCATTATGAAAGGGGACAGTCCATTCCACTTCAAGATCATCTCATGGATCTTATATATAGGTAAGTTAGAGGTAAGATTCGTGAGCTATTACACCACAGATATAATCGAAAAATAATCACATTATGAGCATAAGAGAAGAGGGCAAACCCTCTTGATCCAGGATCATATAATGACTTACACTTCAGAAGACTGAGTTGTGGAGACAAGTGTAGAAAAAAAAAATTCTGAGCAAAAAGGAAGGGCCACAGTTCCTCTTTATTCAACATCAAATAGTGAATCTTATATTTTAGACCCCACCTGCGGGCCACAAGGGAAGGTCCGCTCACCCTCAAGGGTGAACATCCAAGAAAAAATATATATATATATATATATATATATATATATATATATATATATATATATATATATATATATATATATATATTTTAGAAGATTAACGTCAAGTTTCGGGAGCAAGTATAACATAA
>JAXCGZ010017517.1:37500-42500 GCA_037179515.1 Halocaridina rubra | reverse complement strand
ATTAGGTAATCACAATTAGGTAATCACACACACACACACACACACACACACACACACACACACACACACACACACACACACACACACACACACACACACACACACACTATATATATATATATATATATATATATATATATATATATATATATATATATATATATATATACATATATATATATATACATATGTATATATATATATGTGTGTGTGTGTGTGTGTGTGTGTGTGTGTGTGTGTGTGTGTGTGTGTGTGTGTGTGTGTGTGTGTGTGTGGGTGTGGGTGTGTGTGTGTGTGTGTGTGTGTGTGTGTGTGTGTGTGTGTGTGTGTGTGCATATATATATATATATATATATATATATATATATATATATATATATATATATATATATATATATATATATATATATATGTACATATATATATCTTGAAAGAGAAGGTAACTCTGGAACATGATATAATAGTTGAGCATCAGAGAGGAATTTTAAGCTATGAAGACAGCTTGTTTCTGATATCAACTTTGAAGACTTGCATTGCAATGCAAGTCTTCAAAGTTGATATCTGAAACAAGCTGTCTTCATAGCTCAAAACTCCTCTCTGATGCTCAAATATAATATATATATATATATATATATATATATATATATATATATATATATATATATATATATATATATATATATGAGTGTGTGTGTGTGTGATTACCTAATTGTGATTACCTAATTGTGTTTACGGGAAAGAGCCCAAAGCTCGTATCTTCCCGTCTCCTGATCGGTTCCATTTTAGACTTAGTGATACTTATCGTACCTGTCCTTAAAACTATGGATTGAGATAGCATTAACTACCTCCTCGCTTAGCGAATTCCAATTATCAACTACTCTTACACTGAAAAAGTATTTCCTTACATCCTGCAAAGAAGTTTTCTTACGAAGCTTCAAACTATGACCTCTAGTTCTAGAGCCAGCCATATCGAAATATCGATCCCTATCCACTCTATCATAACCATGAAGGAATTTAAAGACTGTCACCATATCCCCCCTTACTCTTCTAGCTTCGAGTGATAGCAAGTCTAATTCCCTCAGCCTCTCATCATAACCGAGATTGCGTATTTCTGGCACCAGTTTCGTGGCATGTCTTTGAACTTTTTCAAGCTTAGCTATGTGCTTTTTCAAGTGCGGATTCCAAAAGGGGGCTGCATATTCGAGTTTTGGCCTCACATAGGTTACATAAATATTTCTGAACATTTCCTTGTCCATGTGCCTGAAGGCTACCCTTACATTTGATAAGAATGCATATGCTGCCCTTACTACGCCATTTATATGTATTTCTGGAGACAAATCTGCCAGTGTGTGTGTGTGTGTGTGTGTGTGTGTGTGTGTGTGTGTGTGTGTGTGTGTGTGTGTGTGTGTGTGTGTGTGTGTGTGTGTGTGTGTGTGTGTGTGTGTGTGTACTGTACGCATATATTAGCATAAAACACTTAGATAAAATGAAATATGATAAAATATAATAATTCCCTTTGTAATCAAATGAATGTATAGGTAAAAATAAATACCACCATTCTTGCTTTGGCGTGAAGTCCCTGGAGAGTAATGAAATTATTCTCCCTTTTAATCATGTAAAAGCAATAAGAGTTAGTGACAGCAAAAAGATAAATATCAACATCCTTACCTGGGGGTGACTGAAGTCCCTGCAGCTGTCCTGGTTGAGAAAAATACGGATGAGGAATTGGCCCTCTGTAAAACTGTGGCTTAGGTCTAATAACTCCCACTGGCCCTCCTCCAACACCTATTCCTCCCGTCGGCCCAGGTAGTGAAAGTTGCTTGGGATGATAAGGTGGCACCAAAGTCGTATGAGCACTATGTAAAGGTTGATTTCGAACGAAAGGTGGCACAATCCCAGTGGGTCTATCAAAAGTTTGGGGTATAAGTCTAGGATGACCCGTCTGGTGACTGATTCCACTATTGGAGCCAACTGCTTGGAAACCCCTTTTAGCCACACTGCACTGATAGTTTTCACTAGTAGCAGGGGCCACAGAACAGGAGGGTAGAGGTGGGTGGTTATTGAGAGGCTCTGGATGGTGATGCCGAAAAGCTGGATGAAGATACGACTGTTGATGTTGATGATAAAATTGATTTTCAGGAGTAAAATGTCCAGGCATCGACGTTAGATCCAGAGCTGTGCTTTGGGGTCGGTAACACGGTTTTGGATGTGGTGGTTCAAGTCTCTCTTTATGAGGGGATCGTGGGTTAGGCATATCCCTCGGCGGCAACTGAGAATTGGACAATGCTACTGGGGCTTTTGATGAAAACAAATCCGCTGGAAAATTGTCCTGAGTTAAGGAATCGGGACTAAAAGGATATCGTAGAGGGCTGAAGGCAGAATCACTGATACTCGTTAGATCTAAAGGTGATGCTAAGTTAGTAAAAGGTGAATTTGGTGAACTAAAAGGGAAATCACTACCAAAGGACAAGCGACCATCTACAGCAGGAGCTTTGAGAACTTTATCATCACCTTCACCAAATCTAGCTATTACAGACATGGGAGAATAAGGAACAACTGAGGACATGGGACTCGCTGCTGCTTCTCCTAACACTGGGTCATCGCACTCCCTTTTCAACCGCTTTTTAGGATGCACAAGAACATCGTCAGGGAGAGGAACCAAATCAGGCATGGGTTTGGACACCTGGGGGGACTGTGGTTGCTGCTGCAAATTTTCCTCTTTATTGTAGACATCAATAAAAAATTTCTTGTAATTGAGAGATTGGCCCTTGGACGTGGAAAATGAAGTCTGGGGGGAACGGACCTCCATGTTAGCACTACAGGTTCCTGCCATCACTATGCTTTCAGGTGCATTATATATCGCTTCTGGTCTTTAACACTGAAGTGGTTGTAACCGCTATGAAGCCGAAAAGGCTGCGTATCAGCCTCCACGAATTTTGCACAGACATCGTTAACGAATTATTACGAACATTAATAACCAAAATCATACAAATTATGGCACTATAGATATTGCCTTATTCAGTACAGATTTCTCCAGCTGTCTTAATTTTTTTTATATCTGATATTATAATACTTCACTTATATATAAACTTTCTGTATTTTTGTATTCAGAAAGACTCTTTATAATCACATTGAACTCTTTTTCAACTAAAAAAAAAATACTTGAGATAAAACGCGAACGTAAAGAAACACTTTACATTAGGCACTATGATGCATGAGGCATATTACAAACAGATAAAAAAGGATCATTAGCGGTCGGCAGCAGAGTACGAATGTCACTGATTGGTGGCACTGAGGCAGATGGTCTACTACCAACAACTATACAGAGTGGCACTCTTTAGACTGACAGTGCCACCACTTTTCCTGTTCACCGAAATCAAAATACTGATAACACTCCGGTCTCATTTCAGACAGTTGAGCTTATTTTTCCTCTTATCAAATGTACTTATCTTCATTATCACAATCAGTCCCCATTTGGTTATCTCTCCGTGATAAAACAGAGAGGTAATGGGGTTTAAAGGGGTGACCAAATCTGTTACTGAAAGAGTTGCTGGTAATAAATGAGAAATGGGGGTGGGGGAATTGATATCTCTTAAACAGATATTGTCCTGTGTAAAGGCTCTTGAGAAACATCAGTTTTTAATGAGACAACAGTCTTGGAGAGACCTTGGAAAGAGCCATGGGGTTGTACAGTAACAAAGGGGGTATAACAGTATCACAGGAGTATCATTGAATAAATCAAAAAGGGTTAGGATGAGAACACGATGATTTCATAAAGCCACGTGGATGCTCATGAAAGTTTCTGGCACTTATCTTTGCCAAGAAAATAACCAGTAGGTCTATGTTATCTTCATCCTTGATTCACCCACCACCTGCACTTTCCCACACTTGGTTCATCCTGGTAACTAGACCATAATGGATATCTTACTTTGTCTGTGACTAAAACAACTATAAACCACCCTGACACTCTTGCATGTCAATCTCACGCCCTTGGATAAAATTGTCCTTCAGAGGGATTTGTTTCTCTACCACACATGCTTAGATAGCAAAGCTGACACGTCCAGATGGTCTGCCGAAGAGGATATCCAATGCTGGGTCGAAAGCTCATTATTATCAGAAGAAAATAAAATGTGGTTTTCGTGTTTACAAGGAACTTTTGAGATATTGCCGATGTTGGAAATTATTGCAGGAACCTGAAAAAAAAAGAGGAATATATGAATAATAGTGGAGACACAATAATGATTTCTCTAAAGCCTACGAGTCCGTATGTTAAGAGACTTGTTCTGTATAGGGTTAGGTTGTTATAATAATACAATTGTATTTACAATACTACTACTACTACTACTACTAGTACTACTACTACTACTACTACTACTAATAATAATAATAATAATAATAATAATAATAATAATAATAATAATAATAATAATAATAATAATAATAATAATAATAATAATAATAATAATAATAATAATAATAATAATAATAATAATAATAATAATAATAATAATAATAATAATAATAATAATAATATAATAATAATGATAATAATAATAATAATAATAATAATAATAATAATAATAATAATAATAATAATAATAATAATAATAATAATAATAATAACAATAATAATAATAATAATAATAATAATAATAATAATAATAATAATAATAATAATAATAATAATAATAATAATAATAATAATAATAATAATAATAATAATAATAATAATAATAATAATAATAATAATAATAATAATAATAATAATAATAATAATAATAATAATAATAATAATAATAATAATAATAATAATAATAATAATAATAATAATAATAATAATAATAACAGCATTAGTAATAATAGAAGTAAATATATAAATAAATAAAAAAATAAAAAAAGTGCATATTAAAATAAAGACCAAGAAAGGGTCATGACGTGAACTGTTCTCATTGACAGCAGGAAGGTATCATCATACATTTAGATAATACAAATATATATAC
>JAXCGZ010017517.1:27500-30000 GCA_037179515.1 Halocaridina rubra | reverse complement strand
GAAGTTCTCTACCATTGTTCTCGTTTTTTACTTTCTTCACAATCTTTGCATCATCTGCAAACATATTCATGAATGAATTTACAGACTCTGGTAGGTCATTTACATATACAAGGAACAAAAGTGGCCCTAAAACTGAACCCTGTGGAACTCCACTACTAACTCTTCTCCGTTCAGACACTGAGTGTCTTACTCTAACCCTCTGTTCCCTTCCTTCTAAGTAAGTTTTTATCCATTCCAAAACATTTCCACCTATTCTAGCCATTGAGTGCAGCTTCCTAATAAGTCTCCCATATGGAACAGTGTCAAGCGCTTTCTGGAAGTCTAGGAATATGCAATCTGCCCAGCCCTCTCTTTCCTGTAAGATTTGGCTTACCTCATCATAAAATTCTAATAAGTTTGTTACTGTTGATCTACCTTCTCTGAAGCCATGTTGCCTCACTGACAAAAAGTTGAAGGATTCCAAGTGAAGAGAGATATGTTTCCTTAGTAGTTTCTCCATAACTTTGCAAATTATGCTGGTCAAGGAAACTGGTCTATAGTTCAGAGCCGTATCCCTCCTTCCCTTTTTGAAGATAGGTATCACATTTGCTTGTTTCCAGCATCTTGGAATCTCCCCCGACTCCAGTGACTCCTTAAATATGATACTTAGTGCCACTGATATTGTGTTTGCGCATTTCTTAAGCACATGAGGGGATATGTCATCAGGACCTGTAGCTTTATGAACATCTAAATCCATCAGCGCTTTGCATACCTCTGTGGCTGTAAGGTTGATGTTCTCTAATACCGGCCCTTGAGCTTCTATCACTGCAATCTGAGGGGGTGGGGTATTTTCTACTGTAAATACTGACTGAAACTCCTTGTTCAATTCTTTGCAGATCTCTTCATCCGTCTCAGTGATGCTTCCATCCGCTCTCTTTAGCCTTAAAACCTGTTCTTTTACCTTCAGTTTTCCTCTGATAAAGCTGTGGAAAAGCTTGGGATTTTCCTTAGCCTTCCTGGTGATGTCCCTCTCATAATCTCTCTCTGCCTCTCTCCTTTTACTTAGGTAGTCATTTCTTGCTCTTTTGTAGGTTTGCCAGGCATTTATGTTTTTTCTCCTCCTATGCCTTTTCCAGCATTTGTCTCTCCCTCCTTAGCTCTTTTACACCCATTATCAAACCATTTCTCTCTGGCATGAATTACACCTACTTTGGTGACAGGTATGCAGCAATATACTATCTTCCCATATTTCTCACAAAAGATGTCATACATTTCTTGTACAGATTTGTTGTAAAATAAGGTTCTCCAGTCAATAACTGAAAAAAGCTCATTCATTTTGATGTAATCTCCTTTCCGATAGTTCCTCCTCATGTCCTCAGTGCCTCTACTCTCAGGAAGAATATCTTCAATGATATACTCCATCAACAACACACAGTGGTCACTCTTTCCAATTGGCGGTTCATACTCAATATTTTCAATATCCAACACATTATCTGTGAACACTAGATCAAGTAGTGATGGCTCATCCCCACCCCTGGCCCTTGTTGGTTCCATTTCATGTTGGTGTAGGAAATTCCCTTGTACGCAATCTAGGAATCTTGCCCCGAATGAGTCCTCACCACTGTGTGGGTCAAGGTTTATCCAATCTATCTCTTTATGATTAAAGTCTCCCATAATCAAAATCCTACATTTTTTTTCCCGTGCCATGTTAACAACTGAGTTTATGACTTCAATAGTACCTATATGACTTTCCTCATAAACTTCAAGCCTATTTTGGTTCCTTGGTGGGTTGTATACAACAGTTATTATAATGCTCTCTGACCCAGTATTTATGCGAGCAACAAGAATTTCCCTGAACTCACTTTCTATAGCCAAGTTTATTTCTTCAACTTGAATCCTCTCACTTATGAGCAGTGCTATCCCTCCACCAGTCCTCTCAGATCTTTCAACCCTTAGTATTCTGAAGCCCTTAGGAAAAACTGTGACACTGTTTATGTCCTCACTCAACTTAGTCTCTGTAATTGCTACTATATCTGCCTTACTGTTGTGAATCCTATCTTTTAATTCTACTGCCTTACCAGCTAATCCATCAGCATTTGTGTATAACTATCTTAATGAGGCCCCATCCCCTGATCTTCTGTCATTATCTTCTTTATCTCCCCTTTGTCTGGAAGTACTCTGTAACGAAAATTTTTCTTCTCTTCTTCATTTCTTTCATCATTAAACCTTCTTGCCTCTTGCAACAAGTTTTTGATCTTTCCCATCTCTTCCTGTGTTCTGTATCGTCTAATGAACACTTCTTTGCATTCTTGAAGGTCTTTTAGACTTTTTTTTCTCAACAATATTTCCCTACATGTTTCCCCTCTCTCAAAGGTTACTTTTGTTGGTCTCGGCTTTCCTTCCCTCGAATATTTACCTAGTTGGTGTATGTTTACAATATCCTCAGGACCACATACTACTCCAAGCTTTCTTATCAGGTCTACAACCCTAGCTTTATTTTCTTCAAGTCTCCCCTGCCATG
>JAXCGZ010017517.1:15000-25000 GCA_037179515.1 Halocaridina rubra | reverse complement strand
TCAACATGGCAGGGAAGACTTGAAGAAAATAAAGTTAGGATATTAGACCTGATAAGGAAGCTTGGAGTATTATGTGGTCCTTAGGATATTGTAAACATTCACCAACTAGGTAAATATTCTAGGGAAGGAGAGCAAAGACCAACGAAAGTAGTCTTTGAGAGAGGGGACACGTGTAGAGATATAGTGATTAGAAAAAAAAAGCCTAAAAGACCCTCAAGTATTCAAAACAGTGTTCATTAGACCATACAGAACACAGGAAGAGATGGAAGGGATCAAAAACTTGTTGCAAGATGCTAGAAGGTTAAATGAGGAAAGAAATGAAGAAGAGAAGAAAAACTTTTATTTCAGAGGTCTTCCAGACAAAGGGGAGATAAAGAAGATAATGGCAGAAGATGAGGGGATGGTCCTCATTAAGACTGTTGAACACAAATGCTGATGGAATAGCTGATAAGGCAGTAGAATTAAAAGATAGAATTCACAACAGTAGAGCAGATATAGCAGCAGTTACAGAGACTAAGTTAAGTGAGGACATAAACAGTGTCACAGATTTTCCTAAGGGCTTCAGAATATTAAGGGTTGAAAGATTTTAAAGGATTGGTGGAGGGATATCATTGCTCATAAGTGAAAGGTTTCAGGTTGAAGAAATAAACTTGGCTATAGAAAGTGAGTTCAAGGAATTTCTTGTTGATCCCATAAATACTGGGTCAGAGAGCATTTTACTAACTATTGTATATAACCCACCAAGGAATCAACATAGGTTAGAAGTTTATGAGGAAAGTCATATAGGTACTATTGAAGTCATAAACTCAGTTGTTAACATTACAAGGGGGATAAAATGTAGGATTTTGATTATGGGAGATTTAATCATAGAAAGATAGATTGGATAAATCTTGACCCACACAGTTAGTAGAACTCATTCAGGGCAAAATTCCTAGATTGTGTATAAGAGAATTTCCTACACCAACATGTACTGGAACCAACGAGGGCCAGGGGTGGGGATGACCCATCCCTGCTTGATCTAGTATTCACAGATGATGTGTTGGATATTGAAAAAATTTAGTATAATCACCAATTGGAAAGAGTGACCACTGTGTGTTGCTGATGGAGTATATCATCGAAGATGTTCTGCAAGAAAGTAGAGGCACTGAGGAGACGAGGAGGACCTATCCAAAAGAAGATTACATCAAAATTTAATGAGCTCTTGGCAGTTATTGACTGAAGGACCTTATTCAACAACAAATCTGTACAAGAAATGTACGGCATCTTTTGTGAGGACTATGGGAAGAAAGTAGATTGTTGCATACTTTCCAACAAAACCGGAATTATTCATGCCATAGAAAAATTATTCAATAATGAATGTTAGAGAACTGAGGAGTGGAGCGACAAATGCTGGAAAAGGTATGGGAGGAGACAAAACATAAATGCCTGCCAGCCTTATAAAAGTGCAAGAAATGATTACCTAAGGAAAAGAAGAGAGGCAGAAAAATACTATAAAAAGAATATCACCAGGAAGGCTAAAGAAAATCCCAAGCTTTTCCACAACTTTATCAGAGGAAAACTGAAGGTAAAAGAACAGGTTTTAAGGCTTAAGAGAGCGGATGGAAGCATCACTGAGACGGATGAAGTGATCTGCATAGAATTGAACAAGGAGTTTCAGTCAGCATTTACAGTACAAAAACACCACACACCCTCAGTTTGCAGAGGTAGGAGCTCAAGGGTCGGTGTTAGAGGATATAATTTTTTCAGCCACAGAGGTAGGCAAAGCTCTGGTGGAATTTGATGCCCATTAGGCTACAGGTCCTGATGATATATCCCCTTAAATACTCAAAAAAAATGCTCTAATTCAATATCGGCGGCACTTCATATCATATCTGAAAAGTCGCTGGAATCTGGAGAGATTCCAAGATGTTGGATACAAGCGAATGTGGTACCTATCTTCAAAAAGGAAAGGAGAGATTCGGCTCTAAACAACAGACCTGTTTCCTTGACCAGCATAGCTTGCAAAGTTACGGAGAAACTACTAAGGAAACATATCTCTCTTCACTTGATATCCTTCAATTTTTTGTCAGTGAGATAACATGGCTTCAGAGAAGGTAGATCAACAGCAACGAACTTATTAGAATTTTATGATGAGGTAAGCCGGATCTTACAGGAAAGAGAGGGCTGGGCAGATTGCATATTCTTGAACTTCCAGAAGGCATTTGGCACTGTCCCACACAGGAGACTTATTAAAAAGTTGCAAGCAATGGTAAGAATAGGTGAAAATGTCTTGGAATGGATAAAAACTTACTTAGAAGGAAGGGAACAGAGGGTTAGAGTAAGACACTCAGTGTCTGAATGGAGAAGAGTTAGTAGCGGATTTCCAGAGGGGGTCAGTTTTAGTTTCACTTTTGTTCCTTGCATATGTAAATGACTACCACAGTCTCTAAATTCATTTTTGAATATGTCTGCAGATAATGCAAAGATTGTGAAGAGGTAAGAAACGAGAACAATGGTAGAGAAGTTCAGGAGGATCTAAATAGTTTGCATGAGTGGTCAGAAAAGTGGCTAATGATATTCAGTACTGCAAAATGTAAGATAATGAGATTGGGTACAAGTGTAAGAAGGCCCAAGCTTGACTACTCAATGATAGGAGTAGAACTCCAAGAGACAGAGAATGAGAGAGATCTAGGAGTAAACATACTAGCCGATTTGTCTCCAGAAATGCATATAAATGGCATAATAAGGGCCGCATATGCTTTCTTAGCAAATGCAAGGATAGCCTTCAGGCAAATGAACAAGGAAATGCTCAGAAATATTTATGTAACCTATGTGAAGCCAAAGCTTAAATATGCAGCCCCCTTTTGGAATCCACATTTAAAAAAGCACGTAGTTAAGCTGGAAAAAGTTTACAGACATGCCACGAAACTGGTGCCAGAAATATGCAGTCTCAGTTATGATGAGAGGCTGAGGGAATTAGACTTACCATCACTCGAAACTAGAAAAATGAGGGGGATATGGATACGGTTTTTAAACTTAGTCATGGTTATGACAGAGTGGATAGGGATCGATATTTTGATATGGCTAGCGCTAGAACTATAGGTCATAGTTTGAAGCCTCACAATAAAACTTCTTTGCAGGATGTAAGGAAGTACATTTTTAGTGCAAGAGTAGTTGATAATTTGAATTCGCTGAGCGAAGAGGTAGCAAATGCTACCTCAATCCATATTTTATTAAGGACAAATATGATAAGAATCACTAAATAGAAAATGGAACCGACCAGGAGACCGGAAGTTACAAACATGGGGACCTTTTCCGTAAGCACAATCAGGTAATTACAATTAGGTTTTTACACACACACACACACACACACACACACACACACACACACACACACACACACACACACACACACACACACACACATATATATATATATATATATATATATATATATATATATATATATATATATATATATATATATATATATATATATATATATATATACTTTTAAAAAAAGAATAAAAGTGAATTATACCTCTTGGTATTTTGCACTGACACGCCTGGTTGGGTTAGGTTAGGTTAGGTTAGGTTAGGTTAGGCAGGTCCGGCCTTAAGCCAATTGGACCAATTTCTCCCTACATCGCCCCGCGCCCAAGGGGGCCCTACGCTAGAGTGTAATCTACTTTCGGCCCATCAAGTACACACAACAACATATTGCAATATATATGTAACAGCACATTTCATGTTTTACGGAGAGCAGCGGTAATTATAATTTTTTATGAACTTTTACAAAGTCGGTAGTGTTTTTTATACTGTTTATGTTTGGAAATATTTACTGTACCTGAATTAAATAATATGCTAATACAGAACAGCATTAAAATTCATTTCAATGAAAAAAAATTTATAAGACAAATATGTAAATAAACGTGTGACATCTTTTAGGCATCTATAAACGTAGAGTATATTCTATTAATAGTATCGTGTGATTAAATTACTGTTTGACATCTTTATGCACATGCATATCGCTGCTGCAAAATATATAATGGGACTATATTCACAATTAAGTATTTAAGTTTTAGAAACGGGGTCAGGAACAGGGTTAAATTATTCCAAATGGTTTATATCTATAAATTTTGGTAATACATGCTACATGAGGGCCTCAGCTTCCTCGAGTTTACGCCGCATTGTTGAAAAAAAAACTTTTTCTTTGACAAGCAGACTGATCAAATTTTCTAGAGGTCGTCAGATTTACGTATGTTTCCATCTCATGGTGCGAGTTTCCTTTCAGTCGAGTGTAAACACAGTTGACTGGATCTTATAGATCTCAGTGATCTTACTACTAGCTGATTAATTTTGAGTCACGGACTCATAAATGAGGTAAGTTTTAGAGACCAAGATATTTACCATACATCTAAAAGATGAAGTCACTGATTTTCGAAAAATTACTGTAAAGAGCAGTGCAAAATGTTTACAAAATATCAGGTAAAAGATGAACATATATAATTTTATGTGTGACTGTGACAGTGAAGATGAATTAATTTTCTCAAGCAATTTTTCAGTTACTGGCGGTTTTTCCTAAGAAGTGATAGGCAAGCATTATATTAACAGACAGTACAAGTATTATTTTAAATAAATTAGTAAATAAATGACATGTGTTAACATACGTGGCTTTTTTTTCAAATCTAGAAGTAATTCGATATTTTCCCAAATGAATTTTTGGGTAATACTCAAAAAATTTCCCTGCCACCTCTTTTACATACATAAATCCAGGTAATTATGAACTACGAATGTAAACATATTAGATGTATACCCTCCACTCACAAAAATTATATGATACTAGTCAAGTTTGTTACTTTTGACATTAAGAATGTGCTGTGTGCTGAAGTCTTTATGACATATGGATCAGACATCAAGTACCGTATGTTGTGTTTTTATCAGTTCTGCGATGGATGTCACTTTTATTTAATTTTTTGTTTATTCTTTATTTCTGTAAATATGAGTAAAAGACTAAGAGACATCGGCAGATAATATTTAAGTGGCAGTTAGAAGAGGGCTGTAGTCAAGGCAAAGAAGGCCAAAGCAGAAAAGGGGAAAGGTGCATTAGATAAGCATTTCAAAAAAACTATCTAGGATAATGCAGAAAAGCAAGTAGAGACACAACACAGTGAAGATGATGACACCGAAGGAAGCCAGTCTAAAGAGGTTAAGTAAGACAAGCAGCGTTGGAATTAATTTACTGAAAGTGAGATCGGCCATTCTGGAAGTGTCGAAGTTGATAAACTAGGAAACTCGCTTGTTAATATACCTGTTCATGCCTCTGAGACAAAGGAGAATGGGAATTCAAAATCTGCCAATCCTGTAGAAATTACAGATGATCCTGCAATGTGACCAGAAATGATAAGTCAGAGTGTCGGGGACTATTTAGTGAAAAAAAAGAGCACCTACAATCAGAGTAGAATTTTCCCCCAAGAATGAGAGTGGATCACGTTTTCAAAATTTCACTGCAAAAGAAAACTACCTGAAAACTGACCAAACATTCATACAAGACTAGCTGAGCATGAAAACTCCAAGTTGCTGTGAACAGCAGCAAAGATATCTGCGGAAAAAACTATTGATGAAGTGGTAGAAAAACTAATCAGACAAGAAGCAAAACGCTGGCATCAAGTGTTTGAGCGACCGGTAGCCACTGTACTGTTGCTAGCAGAAAGAAACTTGCCATGCCAGGGATCTGAAGAACACATAGGAACACCACATAATGAAATTTCCTTGGTGTTGTTGAGTTGCTAAGAGAGTTTGATCCAGTTATGCAAGATCATCTGCAAAAAATCCAGAATAAGGAAATACATGATCATAATTTAGGAAAAAGAATCCAGAATGAACTTAATATATATCGTCAAGTTGTTCTACAAGAAATCATTTTGCAAATCAAGGCTGCAAAGTATTTTGCAGTAATTCTCGACTGTACTCCTGACATCAGTCATCAGGAGGAAAAGTCGATGGTAATTAGATATGTAAATGATGGTGTACAATCAAATGCTCCAGCAGGAGTATATGCACATTTCATCTAGAGTTTAGAGGTGGAAAGCAGCACAGGTGAAAGTTTGTACAACACCAATCTACATGAACTTGAAACGTTAGTGCTGGATGTTGAAAATATCCGTGGACAAAGACATGATAATGGTGCTGATATGAAGGGACACACCTCAGGTGTGCAGGCGCGACTTCTAGAGAAGAATGCAAGAGCTTTCATTATACCATGTGCATGTCACAACTACAACCTAGTTTCGGGAGACATGGCCAAGACATGTCCAAATGCAATTACTTTCTTTGGAACTCTACAGCGTATTTACACCCTTTTTGCATCATCTACTAAAAGATGGACTATTTTAGAAAACATCTGACAGGTCTGTCTGTAAAATCTCTCTCTGAAAGACGATGGGAATGTAAAATGGAAAGTGTCAAAGTTGTATGGTACCAAGCTGCTGAAGTTTGTACTTCACTAGAAGAGTTAGCAGAAATCACTGATGATGTTCAAACAAGTGATGCTGAATCGTTAGTCATTCAAATGAGAGATTGAAAGTTTCTAGTTTCACTAGTTTTCTGGCACTCCTTACTCTTTCAAGTATATTATCTGAAAAAGATCTTCAGAGTAATACCATAAATATTGCTACAGGGCTCTCTTCATTCCAAAAGCCATGTAACTGGTTAAAGACTTACACGTAAAAAGGTTTTGATGAAGCCTTGATTTACACTAGTGAACTGGCCAAAGACCTAGGTGCTGAGCCTGTATTCAAGACTCAGAGTAAGCGCCTATGCAAAAAAAAAAATGAATATGAATCTGCAGATGAACCTTTGCCAGATCCACAGAGAACCTTCAGAGTGCAGTGTTTTAATCAAGTGGAAGATAAAGCACAGCAAACACTTGGGCCACGGTTTGTGCAATTTTCAGGACCTGTCCAAGGACACCATAAGAAAATGTGCAGCAGATATGAAAGTGGAATTGGCAGAGGTTAAGCTGGCACAGGAAAATATCAAGTTAAAACCACAAAACTGCTAATATAGATGGATACATGCTTTGTGAGGAAATGGAGGCACTAAAGCCAATTCTGTCATCAGAGATTCAAAACCCATGAAAATACTTGAATTCCTTGCTTGCAAAAAGAGTCTACCACATTTCCATAAATTAATTTTTGCTCTTCGGAGTTTCTTGACAATCCAAGTGACTGTGACTTCTGGAGAGAGAAAAGTTTTTCCAAGCTGAAACTGATCAAAACTTACTTGAGATCATCAATTCAGCAGGAATGCTTGAACAGTTTGGCAATTATGTCCATTGAATCTGAAATTAGCAGGAGTTTAAACTTGGTCAATATTCTAAGACTTTTCAGAGAAAAAAGCAAGAAAAATAACTTTCTCATAATAAAAGGCAATAATAATATGACTCATTTATAGTGTATGAATGCTTAGTGATTTTTTAAGAGTCCAAAAAAAAAAGATTATTTGTTTCCAACAGTGCTCTTAAAATCTGATTTTTTTTCTGAACAAAAATAGATTAATATTTTTAATAAACCATTTCGCAGTCACTAAAACAAGTGGTATAGTGACTATGTACTTTTCAGTTGTGATATACAAATTTTGTTTGTTACTTGAAGGCTTTCATGTATGTAGTTTTATATTAAATTGTAGCTTGCATCCATTTGGTCAATTAACTCGCATGCATTTTTTAAGCGCACATTTTTATTGTTTTCATTCTACCACAGAGATATAAAGTCTATAATAGATTTTTTATATTTTTATGATCCTACAGACCTTGGTGCAAGTTGGTTGGAAACCTGGGGCCGACCAAAATTGCTTCCAATTGTGCCCCGCACCTCCTAAGGCCTGCCCTGAGGTTAGGTTCCGTATGTTGAAGGCTTTCTAAGTGATATTCAAAATTTGTATGCTATAGAAAATATTTCACATTTATTTTGTCTCAAAAAAAAAAATGTAAATTAATACGATTTTACCATCTTTTATGTCTTCAAGTTGTAGAAATATAAAAATGTTTACACTAATTAAGACACTCAACTCAAAATAAGAAAAAATACACCCAGCCAAAATGGCTTCCATCACAACAATAATCGGCAAAATTGGGTGGGTCGATCTAAAATTTAACCAAAAAAGAGGAAAAATAAACAGAAAACCACTAACAAAAACAATACATCATATATACGAATTTTAATTTCATAAAAAAATTCCCATTTCCTTAAATTCTTTTCCCAAACGGTACATCTAAATATATACCTTATTAATATAATTCTCAACTTTCAAAATAATGTTTAGAAAGTGATGAACAACATACAGGGAATTTCTATATTAAAAAAAAATTTCTCATATTAATGAAGACATTCCAGCTGGAGGCATGGAGATGTTTAGGAGAAATGGCAGTGGGGTTTTTAACCAGATTGTTTAACAAGATCTTTGGAGGTGAAAGAATGCCTGAAGAATGGAGAAAAAGTATTCTGGTACCAATTTTCAAACAAGGAAGATATACAGAGATGTTGCAATTACAGGGGCATAAAGTTGATTAGTCACGGCATGAAGATATGGGAAAGGGTAGTTGAAGCTAGACTGAGAAGATCTATGAGAATCTGTGAGCAACAATATGGTTTCATGCCAAGAAGGAGCACCAGAGGTGTAATTTTTTCTCTGAGAATGTTGATGGGAAAGTATAGAGACGGCAACAAGGCGTTGCATTCTATATTTGTAAATTTAGAGAAGGCGTATGATAGGGTACCGAGAAAGGAGTTGTGGTATTGTATGAGCATGTCGGGAGTAGCAGAAATGTATGTGAAGGTGGTGCAAGATATGTATGGCAGAATTGTGACAGCAGTAAGGAATGCAGTACGACTAACGGATTGGAAGGCAGAGAACTGGTGAGGTTGCAAAGTGTAGAGGTGGCAAAGGAAGATGAGTTTAATTTAGTAAGTTGGCCCATGGCACCAACCGCCCGTTGCGATACTACAGCTGAAGGATCTTGTGGACTTAAATAAGACTGTCCAGGACAGTCCGATGTTACGTTTTCCTTCAGTTACGGTTCTTTTTCTATGCCTGCATCAACACCGAGTATTCTTGGATAGTCGTTACACATTTTTTATTATCCCTTTACATCTGACAAGTCACAATACTCCCCATCTCTGTTTCTCTTTGTTTTCTTCGTGCCCAGGCCCGATGAGGGTAGATTTATTTTTTTTGTGGGGGAGGGGCCGTCCTGGTGTCAATAAAAAAAAAAGTATTTCGGGTTAACGGTTCAGAGGAATAGAGAGTGTTGTAGAGAAGTAGAGAAGAAAGTTCAGGCAGGATGGAGCGGGTGGAGATGAGTGACAGGAGTTACATGTGACAAAAGGATATCTGCAGGAGTGACAGGTACAGTCTGCATGACTGTAGTAAGACCAGCTATGATGCATGGCTTAGAAACAGGCGCACTCACAAAAGACAGGAGGCAGAGCTGGAGGTGGCAGAGATGAAGATGCTGCGATTCTCTCTGGTAGTGACTAGGATGGACAGGATAAAGAAAGAGTATATTAGAAATACAGCGCTGGTTGGACCATTGGAGGACATGGAGAGAAAGGCGAGACTAAGACTGATTGCGCATGTACTGAGGAGGGATGAGGAGTTCGTTTTGAGAAGACTTCTGAGGATGGAGCTGCCGGGCAGAAGGAGGAGAGGTAGGCAAAAGAGGAGAAAGGGATGACATGAGGGTGTGTGGTGTGACAGAGGAGAATGCAGGGGATAGGAATATATGAAAACTATTGATCCACAGTGGCAACACCTGACAGGAGAAGCCGGAATATTTTACGAATTAAGAAAATCCTAAAACACCATGACTTCCACAAAAGAAGAAGAAGAAGAAGAAGAAGAAGAAGAAGAAGAAGAAGAAGAAGAAGAAGAAGAAGAAGAAGAAGAAGAAGAAGAAGAAGGAAGGAGGAGGAGGAGGAGGAGGAGGAGGAGGAGGAGGAGGAGGAGGAGGAGGAGGAGG
>JAXCGZ010017517.1:0-7500 GCA_037179515.1 Halocaridina rubra | reverse complement strand
ATATGAATAAAAATGTACTTGAAGTAGAAATATTGCTAAATGACATTCAATGACTTGATAACTTAAAAAGGAGTCTTCAACTTGTAATCCCTCCAGCCCTGAGCTCTTTATAAACATCTGACTAATAGGAAATCCTTAAACATTGACTTTTTATCTCAATTATCTTCTCTGTCAAACATATATAAATGGAACTTGACTGAAGGTAAAAGTACTATTGGAAGATATTCAGAGATGTGAAGCTAAAATCGAAAGTCTCCTTTTCTTCTATATACATACATACATATCTACACAAAAGTAGCAGTTGAACAAACTGCAGATTGTCTTATAAGAAAATAAGGAATAACAATATAAAGAAAGAATAAAGAGATATTAAGTATTGTGATGAGTAACAAGCGTGGAGCCAATAGGTCATTTACAAACCAAAAGATTATACTACAGCTCATCACAAGCAAGCTCCATTGGTCTAGATGACTAGTATTTGTATAAAAAATAATAAACAGAATTAAAAAAAAAAACTAAATATATGATAGTGTACTGAGTGATAAGCATGGACTGAGAAAGAAAAATTCTCCAACCAATAAGAATGTGCGACTGCAAGTTGAATGAACATCAAAAACAGTATGGAAGGTTATTCTTCAATCTTGCAGAGGGCTTCCGGTTAGCACAGCTTGTGTTAGATCCATATGAACTAAAAACAGCTACGCTGGCCAGAAATCCTTAAAATATATCGTACATTTCGAAATTTTCCGGTTTAAAACAGAAATATCATTTGCATACATCAAGTCTTCCTCAGAGAAGTTTAGCTAGGGATGAAATTCATCCAGGGGTAAAAAAAAAAATAAAGTCCTATTCAAAGGTTTTTATGGCCTTGAGGCATCTCTGTAAAGAGAATTTAGCCATGGAATGAGCGAGGGCTTAGCCAGGGCAGAAACTCATCCAGGGATTAAATAATATAGTGACCAAATCAATGGCTTTTATGGCCTTCGGGCTTCACTGCAAAGAGGATTCAGCCTTAGCATAAGCGATGTTAGTAAGGGCTGAAACTCCTCCAGGGGTAAAAAAAATAAAATAAAAACAAGGCCTCGTTCAAATGCTTTTATGGCCTTGAGGCTTTCATAAAGAGGATTTTTCTTTGGCAAGAGCAATGGTTAGCCAGGGCTGATACTCATCTAGCGGTTAAAATGAAAAAACTAAAGTGCCTTTCAAAGAATTTTATGGCCTTGGGACTTCCCTGTATAGAGGATTTAGCCCTGGTATAAACAAGGGATTACATGGGCTGAAACTCATCCAGAGGTTAAAAAAATTAAAGCCCCATTCAAAGGCTTTTATGGCCTTGAGACTTCCCTGTAAAGAGGATTTAGCCTTGACAGGAGCGAGGGCTTATCCAAGGCTGAAACTCATCCAGGGTTAATTAAAATAAGGAAGCCCTGTTCAAAGACATCTGCGACCTTGGGGCTTTCTTGTAAAGAGGATTTATTCTTGACATGAGCTATTCAGGGATAAAATAAATCTTAAACCTAATTCAGAGGCTTTTATGGCCTTGGAGCTCTCATGCAAAGGGGATGCAGCCTTGGCTAGAGAAAGGACTTGGCAAGGCTGAAACTCATCCAGAGGTAAGAAAAATAATAAAGCACTGTTCATAGGCTATTATGGCCTTGGGACTTCCATATAAAGAGGATGTAGCCTCTGCATGAGCAAAGGCTGACCCAGGGCTGAAACTCATGCAGAGGTTAAAAAGAAATAAAAAGCTAAAGCGATGTTTAAAGGCTTTTATGGCCTTAGGGCTTCCTTGTAAAAAGAATTAGCCTACCCATGAGCAAGGGCTTAGCCATTACTGAAACTTATCCATTGGTGAAAAAACTAAAGCCCCATTCAAAGGATTTTATAGCCTTGGCGCTTCCCTATAAAGAGGATTCAAATTTGGCGTGAGAAAAAGCTTAGCCAGGACTGAAAGTCATTCAGGGATTAAAAAAAACTAAAGCCCTATTCAAAGGCTTTCAAGGCTTGAGTCTCCCATGTAAAAAGGATTTAACCTTGGCAAGAGCAAGGGATGAGCGAGAGCTGAAACTCATCCAGGACTTAAAATGAAGCTAAAATCCTATTCAAAGTCTTTTACAACCTTGGGGCTTCCCTGAAAGGAGGATTTAGCCTTGGCATGAGCGAGGGCTTAGCCAGAATTGAAACTTTCCGTAGGTAAAAAAATAAAACTAAAGACTTTTGTGGCCTTGATGTTTTCCTGTAATGAGAAGTTAGCATTGGCATGACCGTGGGCTAAGTCGCAGCTAAAATTCAGCCAGAGATTAAAAAAACTAAAACCCTTTTGAAAGGCTTTCGTGACCTTAGGGTATCCCTGTAAAGAGGATTTAAACTTGGAATGACCGAGGATGTAGCCAGGGATGAAGACCTTCCAGGGAAAAAACTAAAGCCCTGTTCAAAGGCTTTTATGGCCTTGGGGCTTCCCTGAAAAAGAAGATTCGGTCTTTTCATGAGCGAGGTCTTAGTCAGGGCTGAAACTCATCTAAGGAAAAAATTAAAGTCCAATTCAAAGATTTTCAAGACCTTGGGGCTTCCCTGTAAAGAGGATTTAGCCTTGGCATGAGCGAGTGCTTAACCAGGGCTAAACTCAAACTGGGCTAAATAATAAACCTAAAGTTCTGTTCAAAGGTTTTCATGGCCTTAGGGCGCAAATGTAAAAGAGGATTCAGCCATTGCATAAGCGAGGTCTTAGCCAGGTTGAAACTCATCCACGGGTCTTAGAAAAGCCCTGTTCAAAATATTCAAGCTTTTACGGCCTTAGGGTAAGTTATAAGGATTAACTTTGAAAAGTATGATGCTCAACCACAGGTTACAAGATCTCTCAGACTGCTTGTAAGACTGTGTGCATGCATGTGTTTGTGTATGCGTGAATGTATGTATATGTGTGTGTGTGTGTGTTGATTGTAGACTTCTGGCCCAGTTTAATTAGCTCATAAGCCTACCTACCATCAGTGTGTGCACGGAATAGCAGGTAGACCTCTGGCGCAGCTTTAATCAGCACTTATATGTTAGGCTTTTAAATGGTAGAAGAAACCCGGAGATGGGGAATTATCTCTGAAACATTAGAGAGTGGGGGAGTAGTGAGTTTTCATGTACTTATAAAATACACACATGTTAAATGTTGGCTTTTGTATATTTGCCTTTTGAAGTCTAACCTAACTTAACTTTATATACATCCCTGATTTTTCTTTTAATGTTCGAGTAGGATAAGTCTGGGTAGGTGGTTTAGGTCACGTCAGTCTTCAAATATTGAAATATGTCCAGAATTAACCATTAAAAAGAAAATAAAATAAAAAAAATAAAAAAATAAAAAAAAAATAAAAAAAAAATATATATATATATATATATATATATATATATATATATATAAATAATATATATATATATATATATATATATATATATATATATATATATATATATATATATATATGAATCATTTTTTACCATAAGTCCTAGGTTCGAGTCCCGGTCGGGGTAAAAAATGATTCATGTTTTCACATATGTAATGTGCTTATTTGATAATTTCATGGCCCGAATGAGATTGGGAATTGAATTAAATGCTAAAATGAAGCCACGAGTGAGGTTGGGGAATCTGTAATATGAACATAGTGGCATTCAGTTAGAATGCGTTCATTCCTAAGTATAGCAGATATAAGCTATAAGGTTGGGTTCCTTTTAACCTTCTGTGGTGTAGTGGTAGCGCCTTGACTTAGTAACCATAAGTCCTAGGTTCGAGTCCCGGTCGGGGTAGAAAATGATTCATGTTTTCACATATGTAATGTGCTTATTTGATAATATATATATATATATATATATATATATATATATATATATATATATATATATATATATATATATATATATATATATATATATTATATATATATATATATATATATATATATATATTAAAAAAGCTATTAAATTTAACATTAAGACTAAAGGTATTGGAAACTAAAATAGAATTGATTTTGAACAAAGACAAAGAAATTATGTTCTTTGTTTTCATACAGAATGTATTTATTTGATAATATTTATGATTATATTGCAAGTATTTAAATTAAATGTGAAAACAAACCAAGAGTAATAATAATAATAATAATAATAATAATAATAATAATAATAATAATAATAATAATAATAATAATAATAATAATAATAATAATAAAAATAATAATAATAATAATAATAATAATAATAATAATAATAATAATAATAATAATAATAATAATAATAATAATCAATAATAATATCTCTCTCTCTCTCTCTCTCTCTCTCTCTCTCTCTCTCTCTCTCTCTCTCTCTCTCTCTCTCTCTCTCTCTCTCTATCTATCTATCTATCTATCTATCTATCTCTCTCTCTCTCTCTCTCTCTCTCTCTCTCTCTCTCTCTCTCTCTCTCTCTCTCTCTCTCTCTCTCTCTCTCTCTCTCTCAAAACAAAATGAGGAAATGTCATAAATTTCAAAATGAAACACAATAATAAAATTGAGAAAACATATAGATGACGGTATATAAAAATTTCGATAAAAATGAAAATATAAAAGTAAAAATAAATAGAAAACCATCAACGGCTATACTTTTGAAAGTAAAAAAACAGGTTTTTAGGTAATGCTTCTAAGAAAATCTCTCTAACTGTGTGTGTGTGTGTGTGAGAGAGAGAGAGAGAGAGAGAGAGAGAGAGAGAGAGAGAGAGAGAGAGAGAGAGAGAGAGAGAGAGAGAGAGAGAGAGAGAGAGAGAGAGAGAAATCAATAATACAAAAATAAAGAAGAATCTCTTTATTTATGCTTAACAACAGTAGCAGCAATTGTCACTACTACTACTACTGCTACTACTACTCCTACTAGTACCTTTCTATGTAGAATGAAAAGGAACCACCTCATCATACGAGATCGAATACGTTGCCGGTATGACTGTTCAATTTTAAAATACTTTAACTGTGAAAGTAAGTGGACAGCTCTCAAACACCTTTTCTTCCTTCATTTTTTTACTACTACTACTACTGCTGCTGCTACTAGGTTCAATGTATAATATCATTAAAAACAGTGATAGTAATAGTAGTAGTAGCAATCATTTCTTGCTACACTAGTAGTACTACAAGAGGCAAATACTTTTTACATATTACAAATCCGTGCTTGCTATACAAATAGTAATAGTAACATACCAGCAAGAACAATAATAGTAGTAATAGTTATTATAATAAATTGTATTTTTTATTAATATTATTAAAACTACTTTCTAAAGAGCAAATAGTGATAGAAATAATAGAAAAGAATAGTATTAACATTAACCCAATTGGAAAATACGTTTGTTGGAGAAATAATGTTAGTAGCAGAAAAAGAAGTAATAGTAATAACAGTATTTAGTGAAAAAACAGTAATAGTAGTAATAGAAATCAGTGTAATAGTAGTAATAATCATAATCACTGCAAAAGTAGTGATACTAACAATAGTATTCATTGCAAAAATAGTATTTGTAACAGCAATAAGTATAATAGTGATACTAGTAGTTGTAGTGATCAGTGCCAAACCAATAATAATAGTAACAATATTCACTGCAAAAAGAATAATAGAAATAATAGCAATGAGTGTAATAGAAATAAAATAAATAATTGTAATCAGCGCTAAATCAATAACAGAAGTAACATAATTCAATGCAAAAAAGAGCAATAATAGTTATACCACTCAGTGTAACAGAAATATAGAATAGTAGCAGTAGTAATTATTGCACAAGTCGCACTAGTAGTAATAAGGCTAATAGTAGTCAGTGAAAATATTCAAATTTTTTGCTTGGCAAGGCAACTCCACCAAACCAGACTATGCCACGAGCTACGTCACAGAGTATGACCGGAGAGACCTTGACCAAAAAGGCCGAAGGAGTACAAGTTCTTTCCTAATACTGTTGGTCTTTAGTTTAATCCAGATACTGGGGGAGCCAACCAGCTCAAGTAGGTACCGCTCCCAAGTAAGAAGCAATGAAAAACAGCTGTCAAAAAGGCTATTATATCAACCTTTCTTCTCTTTCCTGTCCATCTTTCTTCTTCTTTGTCAGTGTCAATGCATATGAACCAGGAGACATAAATCCACCTGAATATCAACACCAACTAAAACCAAGTTTTGTAAATCAGTGACCTCTGAAGATGAGAAGATAAATATACACGTAAGTGACAAGATACTACGTTGTTTCCTGCTTTTTCCCTTTGTAGTCAACATATTCATATTTACAACATTCGCGTGTTTCTCGTGATATAGTTTAACATGTGCGTGTATGTGAGTGTATGTGCCTAACTGTATGTACTTAATTATGCATACGGGAAAGAGCCCTATCCGAATATAATTCTTAGTCTCCTGGTCGGATTCATTTATCCTTTTCACTCATGACACTTATCATCTGTCCTTAAAAGCATGAAGCTAGCATTTACTGCTTCCTCGCTTAGCGAATTCCATTCATCAACTATTCTTACACTAAAGTAATACTTCCATACATCCTGCAAAGTTACCTTGCAATGCTTCAAATTATGACATCTAGTTCTAGAGCCAACCATATAAAATTATTGCTCCATGTTCACTGTCAAAAACATGAAGAAATTTAAAAACGTCACCATAACTCCCCCCTCTTCCTTCTAGCTTCAGGTGATGGTAAGTCTAATGCCCTCAGCCTTTCCTCATAACTGAAGTTTGCGCATCTCTGTCACCAGCTTCGTAGAATGTTCTTGAACACTCTCCAGTTTATTTATAAGTTTTTTAAAGTGTGGATTCCAAAAGAGTGCTGCATATTTAAGCTTTGGCCTCACAGAAGTCATATAATTATTTGTGTGGGTGTTTGTGTGCCCTTAAAAGCAGAACTTGACAGTTCAGAATAAATATAATATTTACGTATGCATATCTAAGGCCTACAGGTATGCACATGACTCTCTAAACAGGCAATTGATAATCGAATTAGATACAGAAAAGAAAATTAGATTGATCTCTCTAAATCATAATCTAAGGTTCTCAAACTCCTAGATCATACACAGTCCACCACTCGTGATCTCAGGTTTTCTCAAGTCCCCCTCCTCTGTACAGAACAGTAATATGTTTCACCATTATACTTTTACAGTGGTATATACTAAAGTAGTTTATAAAATAAATTTCCCCTGCAAAACTCAGTATTGAGTCTGAAGCAGCAGAGCTGTGGACACTTCATTCGTAACAGCCCTTACAATTGTCTCATACTGGTATTTCATTTAAAATACAGACACATTGTACAGATTACATTCCTTCCAAGGTGGGGTGTCTTCCCTGGTTGAAATTCCTCCCCAAGGAGATAGAGGGCCTCACATTTGAGGGTCACAAATATATATCCTTCTGTAGAGCAATTTATCAGTCATCAGTCTAGACGATACACATACATAGTGTAAAGAATACATTCTTTTCCAGGAGGAGTTCCTCTCCCGACTGAAGCTCATCAAAATTTTGAAATT
>JAXCGZ010017516.1:30000-58945 GCA_037179515.1 Halocaridina rubra | reverse complement strand
GAGAGAGAGAGAGAAAATGGAAAGTAATGAAGTTTTCATTATGAAAATCAATACTGACATAAGGCAAACTAGCAAAATTACATACATCATAGTTGCCAGTATACTCTTCTCTGTATCTAGCTCCGTGGACTGAATTTTCTCTTCTTCCATCATTGCTTAACATACCACTTGCTCTTCCAGTAAGAACAACTCCTCTTCCTCTTCCTGCTCTGCGAAGTCGCCTTCCTTGCAAAGATGCTGTAGTTATATTACGGGTCATCCCTGAGAAAGTCAGAAGTTAAAAGTTACCAAATTCCTACAACAAAAATAATTATCTTAGCACTGCATAAAATGTACTACTACTAATTCCAATTCACATGTTGCATTCACATCACCTACTTATGTTTAAACATTAAATAAAGCCCTTTAACATATCATTTATGGTTCTTAGTGCTGCAGTTGAAACGAAGATTAGCAATGCATGGACAAAACTGGACAGTTCACTGTGTATCAATTATAGCACCTACAAATACAATGGCCGCAATCCCCTATAGAAAGGGGTAGCCGAGTCAAAGTGCACACTCATTCACCAGAAGCCAATTTGCGAAATATTTTCTTGTCATCAATGACTTGGCTACACGGTACTGTACAGCAACAGTTATTGGGGATAAACGGGTTGCCACGATTATCAAGGCCCTGTTCCCGAGTTGGATTGTTATAGTTGGAGTACCAGGGAAAATCCTATCGGATAACGGATGTGAATTTAACAATGAAGAGATGCGGGCCACTGCAGCCGAGAGTCCCTGGAGCAACGAAGTATGTGAACGGTTAAATGCGGTAATTGGAAATATAGTAAGGAAAATCATAGAAGAAAGTAAATGTGACTTGGAGGTTGCCTTGGCCTGGGCGGTGTCAGCGAGAAATGCCCTCACTAATTTCTCTGGATATTCCCCTAATCAGCTCGTGTTTGGTCACAACCCAGGACTTCCCAAGGTGTATGCCAATGATCCTCCCGCACTGGAAGATACTAGGAGATCAGAAATTGTGAGGAACAATTTGAATGCTCTTCATCTAGCAAGGAAAGAGTTTGTGAAAAATGAATCTATGAAAGTCTGGCCAGGGCACTACGACACAACATTCGTCCTAGTGACCTTGATAGTGTACAGAATGGTGATGAGGTTTTTTTTACAAGAGACAGGACAGTTACGAGTGGCATGGACCCGGGATTGTAACTGGCAGAGATGGGAAGCAAGTCTTAGTGAGGCATGGGGGAGTTTATGTGAGGGCCCATGCATGTAGGCTGGCAAAGGTTCCAGCTTCTGCTGGGAAGGTAAGAGACAGTGAAGGGATGGGGCCATGCAACATAAGGATGTAGAGCCAGAGCTAGTGGTGTCGAGAAAGCACGAGCACGCAGAGGAGTCCAAGAGTGACGATGGGCAATGTGAACCAGAGGCGAAGGATGATGATAGGTCAGGAGAGCCCGAAGGTGTGCCCGTGCCACAGCAGCCTTTATACCTTATTGCAGGCCAGAGGACACAAGGCATTTGTAGAGAGAGTGGTGAGCTAGTGTTTGTACAAGTTGTGAGCTGGGCTGGCAAAGAAACAGGAGAGTACAAAGATTGTTATAATTTTCGTTGGGATTCTAATGGGAGCATCTCTTGGGCAGATCTGAATCGAGATTTTAGCACCTGAAAGATTGTCGAGGAGGGTACAGAAATGATAATTCTCTTCAACTCTGAGGTGGTGATGTGTACAAAGGAAAAAGAAATACAGAACTGGTGGGACAAAATGTCTATCAAGAGCTTGAAGATGTCGGTCAAAAGACTATTTGTGTGGTGGGTTGTGACAGAGAAAGTAAAGGGAGGAAAAATGGTGGTGAAGGCACGCCTTGCGGCAAGAGGATTTGAGAAGGACACAGGTGAACTTTGCAAGAATTCCCCGACAAGCTCAAAGAAAGCCATATGTTTGACATTATCACTTATTGCGGCCATGGGTTGGACCTGTCACTCCTTGGATGTTAAGGCAGCCTATTTGCAGGGCAATGAAATCAGTAGGGAACTATATCTACGCCCTCCTCCAGAGTTCGCTGATGGCCAGCTATGGAAGCTGAGAAAGACTGTATATGGCTTGTGTGATGCAGCCCTTCATTGGTACCTCAGAGTGAAAGACCACTTAACAGATTTTGGCGCTCAGGTGTGTCCACTGGATCCGGCATTGTTTTACTGGAGATGGAATGGCAGGATTGAGGGCGTGATCTGAATATATGTGGATAATTTTCTGTGAGCAGGGAGTCCAGAGTTCAAGAGTAAAGTGATAGACCAGTTGAATCAAGTCTGATTGGAAGCAGTGAGTCAAAGGCATTTAAGTATGTAGGCTTGAACATCATCTCATACAAAGATGGCAGCTTTACATTGAACCAGCTAGATTATGCATCCACCTTGACTCATATGACAGTCGGTCATAAAAGTGCAAATGTGAAGATTGGAGAAGTGTCAGAGTTGGAAAGATCGGAATACAGAGCACTGGTAGGCCAGTTAAATTGGATTGCTACTAATACTCGTCCAGACATTGCCTCTGACATGTGTGAACCGAGTGCAGCATGTAACCGAGTAATAGTGACTGACATCTTGCAACTTAACAAGGTTATATCTAGAGTAAAGACAGACAACATTCGGCTGCATATGCCAAAAATGTCAAGGTTTGAAAAACGTGACCTTGAGTGCTTTTCAGTTGCTTCTTTTGCTAACCTGGTGGGTTGTGGGTCACAAGGAGATTTTATCATATTCTTGCGGAGTGATGACGACAAAAGATGCCCCCATCTACTGGCAGTCAAAAAGGATCAGATGGGTGGTTACGTCCACTCTGTCCGCGGAGGCATTGGCTTGAATGGATTGTCTTGAGACAGCTGCGTACCTAGCTCGAATACTGCAAGATATATCTGGTTGTGGAAATCTAAAGATTCAGACCTTTGTTGACAACAAGAGCTTGGTGGATACCTTGCATTCAAGTAGGAGTGTGGATGAAATACATACATACCTTGCAATATTCCATGACCTCTGATGTGGCAAAAATTTATGAATTATTTACTTATATGAAAGTAAAATAGTTATTATTTAACCTCCAATACACTGGCAGGTTATTATGTCTAAAACTATCTAAGAGTCCAGGTGCTTCAGTCTACTATACAGTCGCTTCATTACTCAAGTCTTAGCTGCCTATCTCAGTCCTCTGACTGCTCTCTCTGCCCAGCTGACCCATGTAAACATACTGTCGTGACGTCATTCATAAATATGGCAGAAGTCGTGACGTCATTTGCAAACACGATTGCTTACAAAAACTAACAAAGACAGTGACAGTCAATGCCTCCTGGAGGCCATAATGGAGTAAGGCAGTTGCTGAAGAGAGCATCAAAAAGCACCGCAAAACCATAACTGATGAAGACCTCAAAGAATGGCAGGAGAAAAGGAAGAAGCAGAATAATCGGATTTCAATTCATCATTGGGGACACTGGACAAGTATGCAATATTTATCTTTTACCTGACCCATGTTTAGAGGAATTTCATGAAGTACTACAACCTTTCAAAGGAATGAAGCTTTCATATCAATCGAAGGATTACAGCTGGACTAGAACAACTGCAACAGTGTTTTGAGAAAGAGTTTCCTATGACAGAATTTCTACCTAGAAATCCGCAACTGCAAAGCCTTGTTCCGCTCTTGAATATTGCAAGCCAACAACCCAACAGAATCTGATGTCATCCAGCCTCCAAAACATTGACACTTTCCGAGGAAAGGTAATGAAGATAATTCTTCTGGCGATTTGTCAGAAGCTTCAAGTTAACCTGATGTCTCGATGCTTACCTACAGTGCCACTCAACTCATCAATTAATTCCATTTGTACTGAAAACAATTTTCATCATTACTATCAACTTCAACATTATCATTTCAGGCTATGATATATACCCCGACAAAAAAGAATATGATGTAGAAGAGAAAAAATTCTAATCTAAACTTGTAAAAGTAAAAGGAGTTTTAGGAAATGAGCTCAAGAAGTATCATCTGCCAAAAACAGATTCAGTACTATGATAAAAGCTATTAGAATGAGAAAAGCCTGTAATGAGAAAAATTTCTGGTTCAAAAAGTGGTATTAAGAAAGCTTAAGATGATAAGTCAGGGTAAAATGCTAGCATTGAGAACAAGTTCAAAGGTCCATCGGAGATTTAGATTTAGTGTTAAATTCATAGTAGCAGCAATACAAAACATAACTTCTAACTGATAAAGCATAGAAAATGTCTCTAGAATGGTGCAATGATGAAAGGAACAATTGGGCAGGTATAGAAGCAAGGAAATAATGTAAGATATACTGTACTGTGAAATATGAGACCCCTTTGCATGCAGGAACAGGCATAAGTGGTTGGATAGTGAGACTAAGAATACAGGGGAAAGAATTCAAAATAGAATGCTAGGATTTGAGCAGTATGAAAAGAATAAATACAGAGCAAAATTACTGATTTCTCACACATTACTTGGATATTCCTAACATAAATAACACAGAAGAGACAAAACAAAGCTGACTACATATAACTCATGAAAGCGAACACTAGACCTTTGCATAACTTACATCAAAGATCTCTAAGAGACATACTTTTCATCTTATAAGTACTTAAGGCAATCAATAACTATAAAGATAAGTGATTCCAAGAATCAAAAGCCTTACTTCTAATTCCAAACTTTGACGTGAGGACCTGTAAGCCTTTTCTATTACTATAAAGATAAGTGATTCCAAGAATCAAAAGCCTTACCTCTAATTCCAAACTTTGACGTGAGGACCTGTAAGCCTTTTCTTCCTTCTTCGTGTGCAAAGCCTTTCCCCCCTCTTCCACCTCTACCTCCACCTCCACCTCCACGTCCTCTTTTTCCAGTAGCTGCCCTTTTTCTTCCCCTTTGAAAGTCCAAATACTGTCCAACATTATTTGCTGTATAAGAGCCACCTCTAGGCTTTCTTCTCATTTGTCCCTGTTCTCTCTGATTTGCTTTACCCCCACGACGTCGCTGCATTTTCATTTTAATTATGTCATCTGAAGAAAAATATAACATCAATACAGTATTTCTACTGTCTAATGAGTTTAGTAAGCTATTACCAAAACAGGTTTATCCCAATACAATTGTTAATACAAGTGAGAAAAATACCATACATATTACAAATGTTAGGAGAAGAATATGCATAATTAAAATAAGCTGGGAGGGTGGTGACTATTCATATAAAGTTAAGTAGTAATTGCCGATAATGATTATGGAATTTTGCTTTTCCACAGAGACTGACTACATTTCATATTCCAACAACCTTAAAGAGTTGAGATTACAATTGATTTTTAAGTACGCCTACATACTGTAAAGTATTAGGTGAGTCTCTAATATTACTATATTGCAAAGCAATTTCTTAAGTAAGATAAGATGAATAAGCTGGCAAATGCATTTGTTAAAGCCTCCAGCTTTTCTTTCTCTTCAATTACCAAAGATAATGTCATTCACCCACACAAAAACAAGAAAGAGTTACAAGGACATGATTAGTATCTCATTGACCTTGCGGACCATATCGAGGAGATACTTCATATTTACTTGGCAATGCATACCCAGTACACACTCGCCCTAGTGTGTGCAGGACTGTCAGGATTTCTTTTGAACTGCTCTACCATAATGCTGGAAGTTTATTATAGGCAGAGCAGATCTTGTATGTGAAGATATTCACATACACTAGTGCTAAACCCTTAAATATCTTACATCCAGCCGCTGTTAAGAGCTAAATTTGTATTCAGACAGCATAATTTTTTGTGGTCAACATTGTCAAACCCGATCGATATTTTAAATACCTGAATGAGCTGACTTCTCAGTCTGGGAATTTCTAATGAGAACAGTCCTAGGGCCTTAAAATTATCCTGGTGACTGACCCTCCTGATATACGGGATGAGCTTTGTAGCCTTTGCCTGAACTCTTTCAAGGTGATTTATGTCTTTCCTAGGTGGAGGTGACCAAAACTGCACAGCGTATTCCAAAAGCGGTTATATTAATTGATTGAATTAAATAAGAAAAATCTCTTTATTCCTATAATGGAACTGCCTCTGAATGTAGCCTAATAATTTCAGGGTTTTTATTTAATTATCCATTTCTATGCATTGCTTGGAAAATTACATATCACTGCTTAGTAGTACAGTAATACCTCGCTACATCGCAATTCACCTTTCGCAAATTCAGTGCATCTAGGATTTTTTGGGCGAGCAAATGTATTTTATATCGCAGATTTTCTGGGTATATGTGGGAATCCATGATATGTGGAAATACTAAAATTTCCAGTGTTTTCATTATTTTATTGTAAAAAAAAAGTATTTCCTAGCCTAAGAATAATAAAACAGTAAAAAATAGTAAAAACTATAAATTTAAACATGTAACTCTGCACCATATAAAATACGCTACCGGTATCGGCGTTTCGGAAAAAGAAAAGGGTCACACCTACGTGATATAGTACATATTAAAATTTCCAGTATTTTCATTATTTTACTGAAAAAAAGAAGTATTTCCTAGCCTAAGAATAATAAAACAGTAAAATATAGTTCCGGTTCTACGTCACGGACTCCCTTTTCAACCAAGGGCTAGGACGGCTGCCTTGTTGCGAAGGACTTGTTTTGGCAGATGTAATCATTACCCTGAGTGCATGCCCTACAGTAAAAACCATAAATTTAAACATGTAACTCAGAGCACTGCACCATATAAAATACGATACTGGTATCGGCGTCTTGGAAAACGCAAAGGGTCGCACCTACGTGAGATAGTACACGGGATGCTATTGGCTGATGGGTGGGAGACAACGAATCACAGAATTGTGTTCTGTATGTTCTGTATCCTGGGGTCTGATGGCTTTTCGATTGAAGCTTGATTCTCCCAGCATCTTCCATTGTCTCGCCTCACTCATTAAGTTACTCATGTGTCGCACCTACGTGACATAATACACACGATGCTATTGGATGATGGGTGGGAGACGACGAATCACAGAATTGTGTTCTGTATGTTCTGTAACCTGGGGTCTGATTGGCTTTTCGATTGAAGCTTGATTCTCCCAGCATCTTCCATTGTCTCGCCTCACCCATTCAGTTACTCACGCGTGCGCCGTTCGCGTTGTGCCTCTTAAAACGTTGTGCTTGTGTTTTTTGTGAAACTTTTGTACTTCAACCCCTGCAATGCCGCCCAAGCGTCCTTCATCTTTTGGTAGTGAGCGTAAGCGGCAAAGGAAGATGTTGACTATAACAGATAAGGTAAAACTGTTAGATATGCTGAAGGAAGGAAGAAGGTTCTCAGCTGTCGGCCGCCATTTTGGCATCAACGAAGCTACTGTTCGATATATCAAGAAGGAGAAGGCAAATATCAGGAAGACAGCGACTCTTACTTTTAACAAAACAGCAAAGAGGGTTGTAACACCCAGTAATAGGATAATAGTGCTGATGGAATCTGCTTTGGTTGGTGGATTGCTGATTGCAGGAAGAAGAACATCAGCTTAGACATGAATATCATACAAACAAAGGCGAAGAAGCTGTATGAGACATTCACTGCAAACGAACCCGACGACGACAGTGCCAACTGTGAGGAGGAGGAAAAAGAAGAAATGGAAGACCCACAACCAGGGCCGTCCAGTAATTTTCCACCGAGGAAACCATCATTCAAATATCCCAGTTCAGTGGAGTGTAGAGAGACGTATCTCTCCTCGAGGTAATGTCTCTCCTCCAGAAATATTTCTTTGGCATATAAAAAACTCACTTATATTTGTGTGTACCTGTATAGTGTATATACATATTACATGACTTAGCGAAAAATCATTGTGTTATATAGTATATTCATGAGGAGTTATTGATGAAATATTTGAAAAATAGTTTTAATCTAATTAGGAACTTTACAAAGCATGAAACAAAGGTAAATTTAGGAAGAGAGGATTACAAAGAAGTATAGAAAAAAATATTTTTTGGTGCTTCCTAATCTATTCATTCAATAAATCCCATAACTGAAATAATACCGATACGAATACATAGGACGTATGGGAGAGGCGTTCAAGAGGGAAAAAAATCACCAATAGGATTAACAAGAAAATTATCTTTAATGGTAGTCAATTTTGGTTTAGTATTTCAAAAGATTAGTGGAAGAGTTTTCATTTCAAGGAATTAATAAAGAATCTGCTAATTTTTTTAGAGAGAAGAAATTTGGCATCCAAATTTCAAAAATGCTTTGGCCTAAAGAGTGTTTTGGTGCATGGCGAAGCTGCCTCTGCAGATACAGCTGCAGCTGAAGATTATGTGAACAACGACTTCAGGAAAATTATCGAGGAAGGCGGTTATGCTCCTGAGCAAGTGTTCCACATGGATGAGACTGAGTTATTTTGGATGAGAATGCCGTCTCGCACTTTCCTTTTCAAGGAAGAAGCTAAAGCTCCGGGATTTAAAGCACACAAAGACCGCGTTACCCATGTCAAGTGCGGGCATGCTGCGGGCTTTATGTTAAAGCCAGGGCTTATCTACAAGTCAAAGAACCCTAGGGCTTTGAAGAATACAAACAAGAATCTGCTGCCAGTGTATTGGTTGCATAACCCTAAGGCCTGGATCATGAAAAGCCTGACATCGGACTGGTTTTACCAATGCTTTATCCCTCAGGTCCGAGTTTATCTTGTGGAGAAGGGCATTGAATTTAAAGTCCTTCCTTTGATGGATAATGCTGGTGGTCATGCAACTGATCTCCATTATGATGGTGTTCAGGTAGAGTTCCTGCCACCGAATACACCATCACTGATTCAGCCTATGGATTAAGGTGTTATTTGTGCGTTCAAGGCCCTCTACACCCAAAATGCCCTGGCAAACCTGGTTGACTCCATGGATGCGGACAAAGAATTCACACTGAAGGCATACTGACGTAACTACACGATTGCTATATGCCTTCAAAATATTCAGAATGCAATCAGTGAGATGAAGACGGCCACAATCAATGCAAGCTGGAAAAAATTGTGGCCCGAAGTCATCTACGACTCCAAGGGATTCGCTCCTGACGAAGTTCATAACTCGGGAGCTGAGAAAGCTGTGAAGTTGGCTGCATTGCTAGGAGGAGAAGGCTTTAAAGATATGACTCACGAAGACGTCAATGAACTGATCGACTGCCACTCACAGCTGTTCACTGATGAAGACTTGGAGGAAATGACAAAATCAGCGAGCGAAGAAGAGAACGAACAACAACAGGAAGCGCACGATGAAGTCGAAGAACCTGGCCTTACATTCGAACGGCTGGCAGCCATGTATAACAACTGTCGCAGGAGTATGACGATGATATGGTTTGTTCGGTGCACTTCTGCAATATTATCGAAGATGCCATGACTCCTTATAAGACCATCTTCGCCCAAAAGAAGAAACAGCGACAGCAACTCCCCATTACCATGTTCTTCTCTCGCAAAAAGCAGCCGTAAAGCTGTCATTGGCTGTGGAGTATGTAAATGTCCTTCATGGTAAGCTTACCTATCACGTTAATATAAATTTACGCTTGCGCGCTGTTATTTATAAAGTAAAGGGTGAGTTGTTAACAGTGCAGGGAGGGTTTATACAGTAAAGGTAAAAATAAATGTAAAATATCTATAATAAATATGGTGCTCCTACTTCGTGGATTTTCACCTTTCGCTGCTGGTCCCGGAACCGAACCCCTGCGATAAATGAGGGATTACTGAATATATATATATATATATATATATATATATATTATATATATATATATATATATATATATATATATATATATATATATATATATATATATATATATATATATATATATATATATATACACGTCTCAAAGTAACACCATGCTTCAAATATCCCTGCTGAAGAGAGTTCAGAGAGACATCTTTCATCGAAGTAATGTCTCCTCTAGAAATAATTCTTCGACATAAGCTTCTCGAAGATTTGGTATGAGAGCTTTCGAAGGCTGCAACCCTCCATCATTGGGAGTTAATTAAAAACGGATGAACGTGACGTAAAACCGGAACACGATGAAGAGGAGAGTAAAATGCATAAATAAGAGCACAGTAGATCACATAAAACCCAACTAGTAAGTTATATTAAAAATATTACAATATGCCCTTCATGAAAATTATGCCAACTTACCTAAAGACAGGCTTAGAAGTTTATCATCATTTGAGGCCATGCTGACCAACACCAAGCGTAGGATAATCTTCCTAGAAGCTTAAATATACCAAGAGAATATCCTTTTCTACCAGGCAATATCTAAAACAAAACTAAATATCTGAAAACTCTCTTCGTTTATCTAATTATGTTCACCCAAACTGCCTCCTGTCGGTATTACTTAATGCTGAACTACACTGAAAGTCGAACTCTATATTTTTTTCTCTCTCGTCGCTAAATAATTGTAATTCTTTAATTGCAGTGTGAACATTAATATAACAACAATTTCAGATTTAATATTACTGCATCATACAAGCATTTATGATTAAATATAAATGAAAGCCATTGCTTAAAAGATTCTCTAATCATATCTTATCTATACTCGCTAAACTACTTTCTTTTGGCGTTGCCAGATTTTTATGTGTGTATTTTCATTTAAATTGGAATTTGTGTTATTACTTGTAAATCATACTTTGCCTTCTAATATTAACTACATCTCATTCCATTCCCAGTTTGCTTACAGTTCAGCTTTGAGTTTGGATGGACGGAATGAACAGCGTCTGTCTGTTGTAGTCTTCTTCTCTCGAACATTTCTTTGAATTTAGGGTGGTTACAAAAGGAGAATTTCGTGATTGAGTTGTGAGAACACGTGCCAGAAATACGCCATGTCAGTTATGAATAGAGGTTGAGGGAATTAGACCTACCGTCACTCGAAGCTAGAAGAATGAGGGGGATATGGTGATACTTTTTAATTTCCTTCATGGTTGTGACAGAGTGGATAGGAATCGATATTTTGATATGGCTGGCACTAGAACTAGAGGTCATAATTTGAAGCTCCGTAAAAAAGCTTCTTTCCAGAATGTAAGGAAGTACTTTTTTTTTTAGTGTAAGAGAAGTTGATGATTGGAATTCGCTGAGCGAGGAGGTAGTTACCTAATGATGCTTACATAATGAAAATTAAAGAGGAGTAAGAGTCAGTGCATATGGAAAGTGCTTATTCTCCATCTTTCAGTCTCAACATACTTGTCGTATAAGTTTTTGAAAGAATTAACCCTCTGGCTCATTACAGTATCATCAGGGAGACCATTCCAATGGCTTACGATTCTAGAATTAAAGAAACTATTTCTCTTGGTGGTTCGGTGTCTGGGTTTTACCTGCTGTAGGCTGTGTCCTCTGGTTTTTGGCATGTCCTCTGTTGCTGCAAGTTTCAAAACGTGACCATCTTTGACTGAGACGATACCGTGGAGTATTTTATAAGTTTGGATCATGTGGCTCCATATTCTTCTTTCCTCCAGTGTAGTAAGTCCAAGACGGGTCAAGCTCTCTTCATATGGTAATTCAGATAGTTAAGGGACTAACTTTATGGCTCGCAGTTGCTCTTGTTTTCACTATTTTTTTCCTCACCACACGCCTGAGTAGATAGTTCTCTATGTGTCAGTTGGCTGACCATGTTTGGTCAGCCATGCGTTGCTTGAGCAAAGAGGTTTTCTTCCAGTGTCTTGCTAGGACTATCCTGGAAACCCTCCCCATTTATCCGGGCTTGGGACCGGCACTAAGTTAAGCTGTCCTGCTTAACTCAGTGGCTGGGTTGTAGCTTGTTAATATCTCGATGGGTGTATGGGTCCCACACCTGGATATTGTATCCCAGTCTGGGTCTAATCAGAGACTTGTACAATGGTAGGAACATCTTCTTGTCCAGAAAGGTGTATGTTTTTCTAAAAAGTCCCACCATATAATTTTTCACTAGCCGCTGCCTTGGCCACTTGTACAGTCAGCTTTAAGTGACGTTTAGTGGAGTATTGCTCATATAATACTAGTGATAAGGACAAGTATGATAACCATCACTGAGTACAAATATGAAACCGACCAGGAGACGGGGAGTTACGAGCATAGGGCTCTCTCCCTTAAGTAAAATTAGGTTATTACTGTTCGAAAATTATGTTGTTTGTGAAATATCGTATTTAACCAACTTCTACTGTAATGGCTACAATAAGAGGAACTGCAATTGCATGTAAATTATGTGGAACTATGTGAAGTTTCAGAGGAACGAAAATAAATGGTATAATTTGTGATTGGTATGACCAGTGGTATCACTCAAACTGCGGTGGTGTAACACCAGATTATTACAAAGGACTAAAGAACACCAACAACAGCTGTGGTGTTGTAAGCAATGCAAAAAGAAACTAATGAGTCTAGATAAAGAAATTCAAGAACTCAGACAAGAAAACCGCCAATGAAAAAACAAAAAACAAAAACAGGGGTAACGCTAAAGAAAACGAAAACCAAAATTGCCAAAGATGTCACCAAAGCAGTGCTGGATAAGGTTGAAAATCTAACAGACTAAAACCGCAGACTGAGAGATAGAAATGCTATATTAATCAACAGAGCTGCCGAGGAAACTATGAACAATATATATATGAAAGGAGGAAAAACAATTTAATATTTTACAATGTTATAACATCTCGGAAAGAATCGGGCTTGAGAGACAAGAGGACTTGAAGCTTTGTCAAGAAATCTTTTGAAGTGATCTAAGATTAGCAGTAGAGAAATTGAATATAAAGAGAGTAATGAGGTTAGGAAAAAAAACCGCTTTTGGTCGCCTCCATTCTTTATTAAAATTTTCTTCTATTCATTCATCTTATTCTTGTCATATTTTCTTTTATAATAATTTACTGTTGTGGCATTTATGATATCTTTTGATAAACTGTTCCAACTATTAACTACTCTGAAAAAAAAGGTACTTTCTGGTATTCGTAGAGCATTGTTCTTCTATTTGTTTTTAGTGGGAAAATAAGACTTTTGTTGTGGTCCCACCTTAACTTATTTTTCTAAGTGTTGGACTTAGCTATTTTATATTTGTGATTGTAGCCAGTTCGAGCACAATAAATCAACTAATGTATTCAATTGAATAAAGATTTTCCATTTCCATGGTTACTTCATCCCAGTTATTATCAATTGGTTCCTGGTTCCTCGCACAATCCATTCTAGTACTAAAGTAGAGTAATCGTCTTTTATTTAAGAAAAAAAGTACTATATGATGTCAGTAGTCACCGTGGCTCAAGCGGTAGCGTCCGCTACTCTGAGGCTTCAGGTCGAGGGTTCGCGCCCCATCACGGTCTGAGGTTAGCAAGGGCATTCACTCAGGGTAACGATCACATCTGTCAAAACAAGTCCTTCGCAAGAAGGCAACCGTCCTAGCCCTTGGTAGAAAAGGGAATCCGTGACGTAAAACCGGAACAACAAGTACTATATGATGTCAGATGATGTCATTGTTATTATCCTAGTTTATTTGATATTAGTGACTGCTACACTTTTGAAAGGACAATCAGTGAATATAAAAAGCTTAAGACTGTAATATTAGTTTAAAATGCGACTCCCTGAAAGTTTATAGACGGAGCGGGAGTCGAGAATCAATCGTCAAAGGCAAGCTAAAGTGAGTCATAACGTTATGGCCCCTTTTTGCATTTTAGGTTTTCTGAAATATAGTATCTACATTCATATGTTCTAGGCCTTTAATTATTTTAAATGGAGGCCACACAACATAATGACCAGAATCACTCAATTTTGACATTTTTCTCAAATTGAAAAGAGAATATAGCTACTCATGAAATAGGAGTGTATATGGACGTTTTCTATAATTTAACGCCATAGAAAATGAATAATGAAAGGCTAGACCAAAGTAACTTGATATTCAAATAGATAAAATAAATTCGTTGTTTTCTCAAAAAACTTTTTATTTTTTTTAAATTTATTTTACTTTCATGGCATATGACTCTTGCCATTTTTGTAAAACAGATCTCAAACTTTGCACACCTTATGCCTGCATATATATGTGTAAAAGTACGTTGCGGATTTTGATTAAAATGATAGGCAGAAATTCTGGATTTTTTTTATTATTGATTCCAATGACGGGCGGAATTTGTGGATTTTTTATTGTTGCATTTTTACAGAGTTGCATTTTCAACCTTTTTTCGGAATGATAGGTGAATTTCCCAACGTAACTTTATCTCATCAAGTAAAGCATTTCTTGATTTTAAGAAGATTTTCTTATAACATATAAAATAACAATGTAGTCACCGTGGCTCAAGCGGTAGCGTCCGCGACTTTGAGGCGTCAGGTCGAGGGTTTGCGCCCCGTCACGGTCTGAGGTTAGCAAGGGCATGCACTCAGGGTAACGATTACATCTGCCAAAACAAGTCCTTCGCAAGAAGGCAACCGTCCTAGCCCTTGGTAGAAAAGGGAGTCCGTAACGTAAAATCATATAAGATAACAATAATAATAATAATAATAATAACAAAAACTTTTTATAAACCAATAGTAATGAAACTTGGTCACATAATATAAAAGCTCACGAAAAACACGATGGATATAAGATTTTGGCTCTAAAAGCAGCATGGGGGAAATTTTGGCATCTGCTGTGTGGACTCCCCTTAAAAAACCTCAATCTTGTCTTCTCTAGGCCTACTTTCCTCTAATATTGTAATCCCCAATCTCTTGTATTTCTCTCCATAAGTCAGATTACGTAATTTGGATAGTATTTTAGTGGCTCTCCTCTAAATTCTTTTGATACTTTCTATATTCTTTCGGAGGTTAGGTGATCAAGCTTGTACTGCATACTCAAGATGAGGCCGCACAAATCCTTTATATAAAATCTAAAGCTTCTCTGCATTCAGATATGCAAATGATTTTTTTTTTTTATTTCCAGCTTTTGACTCGCAAATTTTGTTATTGTTTTAATATATTCTGCCACTTTCAGATCTGAACTTATATACACTCAAATTTTTATCTTGCTCTGTGACTTAATATTTCTTTCATTCAGTGATTTATTACATAAAATTGTGAATGGAGTTGCTGTATTTCTTTGAGATCTCTTGGATGGTTTTCATCAAGACCTCCGGCTTTATTGACATACAAATTCTCTCTCTCTCTCTCTCTCTCTCTCTCTCTCTCTCTCTCTCTCTCTCTCTCTCTCTCTCTCTAAAAAAAAATGTCATTCTTCCACCTGCAAATCATCAAACACTGATACTCGCATATGTTATGGTCAATAAAAATTTTCTTCATTTTCTTCATTAAAATCATCTTAAAAATTTCGTTTAATATTTACATTTCATTGTTTTCTTCTTTACAGAAAATTGATGCAAATAAATTATATATTACCTCAGCAGCTTCAAAGTCTGTTCTAGTTCGTTCTCCATTCGCTTTCTTCAAGTAAAAAAACTAGATATTTTATAGTTTTAATTCTAGTATATATTTATAGATATCTCTAAGATTTATTTTAAGGCTTAGCACTTACTTGTCTTCATATATGCGCTTCTCAGCAAGAACAACTTTGGTACAATTATCTCCTGCTTTTATACATTATGCATACTAAGCATAATTCTTTCCTTACGTCTTTTCCAATCACACTTTTTGTTTTTTAATAGTAGTCACCGTGGCTCAAGCGATAGCGTCCGCGACTTTGAGGCGTCAGGTCGAGGGTTCTCGCCCGTCATGGTCTGAGGTTAGCAAGGGCATGCACTCAGGGTAACGATTACATCTGCCAAAACAAGTCCTTCGCAAGAAGGCAACCGTCCTAGTCCTTGGTAGAAAAGGGAGGTCCAGACGTAAAACTGGAACAACTTTTTGTTTTTTAATGGTTTATAAAGTTTTCTTTTTTACCCAAGGCTTTTTATTTGATGTTCTAGGTTTATTTTCATCCATCAAACGTTTGAGTTAATAGTGTTGATAATGGCTCTCAACATAGATGAGATATATTCACTTGTTTATTTTTTCCCAATGATAATATAGAGAGCAGTAAAAATAACTCTCTCATTATTAAGTCCACTATAAACCATAATATTCGCGTAGAACCTGTTAACTTTACCACTTCTGTTATTAAAGAAAGTCTTGGATGTGTAATAATAATAAAAAAAATATTTATCAACTGGTAATATGAAGGGAAAATAGGGAAGCACCCCAGTTGCCTTCCATTGCCATGATGTGTCATTTTATTATAATTTAAAATTACTTGAGCTCATATTTTTGAAAATATATTGCACATGACAGTGTTAGCTTATGTAGTTTGAATTAAATTCCACTTACATTGATATTATGTGTTATGTGGAATAACGCCAATGAAGAGTCAGTATGAGCAACAAGCAATAACGATAATACCGAAAAACACCACGAACAAAAAAAAAAAAAAAAAAAAAAAACGGCTGGTAAACAAGGCATAAACGTCACCAAAAACACAACCTCTCTGCACAACGACTAGATATCCAATGCCCCAACCACCACTCACTCACCCAACTCAGAACCAATAACTCTCCGCCACACGTAAACTACCACAAACTACCAAACTACTTTTAGACTTACTAAGCTACAGCTTATTTGGTAGTCACCGTGGCTCAAGCGGTAGTGTCCGCGACTTTGAGGCGTCAGGTCGAGGGTTCGATCCCCGTCACGGTCTGAGGTTAGTAAGGGCATGCACTCAGGGTAACGATTCCATTTGCCAAAATAAGTCCTTAGCAAGAAGGCAACCGTCCTAGCCCTTAGTAGAAAAGGGAGTCCGTGACGTAAAACCGAATCATATCATCATCAAGCTGTACCTAGAAATGTCACTTACTCTCCCTCTCTAATTGCATACACCAAAGCATTAGAATACTCACTATGGGATATGGTAGACCCGTGATAAAGCCCACCGCGGATCATTAAGAATGGTATCCAACTCTTATTCCCCAGCTCTAATCTGTCTGTGTTCACCCCCCTAATGGAAATTAATAGTGACACATAAAATGGGGATTAGTTTTATTCAGTACTCTATTTCATTTTTTTGCTAATTCATCACTTTAAATGTTCAAGCAAGCCTCTCTAACAGTTGCATTAAATGGGGAGGGTTTCCAGGATAGTCCTAGCAAGACACTGGAAAAAAAACCTCTTTGCTCAAGCAACACATGGCTGACCAAAATATAATGGCCCTCAGTAGTGGAGGGGCTTCATACATGGTCAGCCGACTGACAGATAGAGAACTATCTACTCAGGCGTATGGTGAGAAAGGGATAAAATCTCCCAGCATTGTAGAATGTCTGATAAAAACGTCTAATTAATGTTTAATCACTAGACACCATAAAACCGATTCAGCTTAAGAAATGTGGCCTGTGAGAGAGACCGTCTGTTTGTTTGTTTGTTCCGGTTTTACGTCATTGACTCCCTTTTCTACCAAGGGCTAGGACGGTTGCCTTTTTGCGAAGGACTTGTTTTGGCAGATGTAATCGTTAGCCTGAGTGCATGCCCTTGCTAACCTCAGACCGTGACGTGGCGCGAACCCTCGACCTGACGCCTGAGTAGCGGATGCTACCGCTTGAGCCATGGTGACTCCCTGTAAGAGAGACTGTATGTGGTCGTTATTTGTGCTTATATACTGCTAAACTGAACTGTATAGAGCTTACACCAGGGCAAAGTGATTTACATCCAGTAATAATTTTTCATGTAAACCCATTTTACAATGTATGAAATTGGCAAAAATTTAAGAAGTCTTCCGCAATGTAAATTGTGTCCAGGGGTAGACTTTCAAGATGAGATTCTCGTCAAACTCGGGTAATTAGTGCATAGATAACCATACACATATGAATATAATTGATGGACTGGCTAATTAGGTCACAGTCACTTAGGTTATTACAATTACCATATTTTGATTATATTCCATATTGTTCATATTGAAACTAGGGGACAACCTGGACATTCAGCAAGGAGTTCTTTACCTTAAGTATATGTTTATGAAAGTCCAAAATTGCCTGTTTATGCTTAAGGGAAAGATGATAATGTTGCGACTGGCCTTCTCTTGGTATAGGTTTTCAAAGTTGCCATTGTAGAGTTCATAAGGAATGTTTTATATGAATCTTGGATGACAATATGTCTCAGGTCTGCACAACCCTGACAGGTGATTCAACTTGGATGGTCAATATGTTTAGTGCAACATGAATTATAGTTTTTAGAACAGCTGCAAGCTATCAATATCATCTACTCTGCTTGCATTTAATACTTTCAGGATGGCCAGTTCACCTTCAAGGTGCTTCAAAGCATTTTTCTATGTTTTGAAAATGCTATGAAATATGTTTTAATACGTTCAAAATGACCAGTTCACCTTCAAGGAGCCTCAAAGCAATTTTCTATTTTTAAAATGCTATAAAATATGTTTTCACACATTCTGACTCCAACCGCATCTAGGTGGAAAAAAAAACACTGACATTTATTCTTTTCAATTATATTATCTCAAAAAATAGTAAAGTGGGAACAGCAGATGAGACCGGTTTATATAACATCTAGAAAATGACTCTGATATCACAATATTAGGACTATCATAAGGGCGGAAGAAAAAAAAAACCAAGTATTGGCAGTATGTAGTATCAGGGATAATGGGGAATAGGGCTCATAGTTATAAGAAGGAACCAGGTCTTCCTTTTCCAATATAAGAAATCTTATATAGGCAACATAATGCGTAGAAAAATGGAAATAAAAGATCAAAATACTGTATAAAAGATATTCAAATCTAGGAAGCATTATATTTCTTCTTAAAAAGCATACTAGAGATGGGAAAGGGAAACAACTTCCAAAGCATATAGGCAGAATAAATTGAGGGCTAGAGATGGGAAAGGGAAACAACATCCAAAGCATATAGGCAGAATAAATTGAGGGCTAGAGACGGGAAATGGAAACAACTTCCAAAGCATATAGGCAGAATAAATTGAGGGCTAGAGATGGGAAAGGGAAACAACTTCCAAAGCATATATGCAGAATAAATTGAGGGCTAGAGATGGGAAAGGGAAACAACTTCCAAAGCATATAGGCAGAATAAATTGAGGGCTAGAGATGGGAAAGGGAAACAACTTCCAAAGCATATAGGCAGAATAAATTGAGGGCTAGAGATGGGAAAGGGAAACAACTTCCAAAGCATATATGCAGAATAAATTGAGGGCTTCTGGATGTAACTGTTAATACATACAGTATACCTGAACATATGCTCTCCATGAAACAAAAATGTATCACTCTTTTGTGCTATACATTTGCTAGATGAGAGTAGACATTAAAGTTGTGTCTGAACAATGCACCGCTGGAGAACTTTAATGAGGAGGGTGTTCACTTCATTATGAGGAGGGAGCGTTCATTTCATTATGAGGAGGGAGCGTTCATTTCATTATGAGGAGGGAGCATTCATTTCATTATGAGGAGGGGGTGTTCATTTCATTATGAGGAGGAAGTGTTCATTTCACTATGAGGAGGGAGCGTTCATTTCATTATGAGGAGGGGGCATTCATTTCATTATGAAAGGGCGTTCATTTCATTATGCCTGAGCATGAGGAATGATCATACAACATGAGATTTAAAAGTGGATTCGGAATTCTGGGAATAACACAGTGGAAAGGCTGTCTGGATGGAGAGAGTGCAATAGTAAAAAAATGAGTAACAAGGTCAAACTCGCCATGGAGTCTGTGGAGAAAGATGAAAAAAGAATGGAACCATGGAAACCCTATACAATTAAAAGTAAAAATGTAACTATTAGATCCAAGTAACCATATTTCCCTGTAATATATATAAATTAAATATGCACATTAGTACCAAATAGCCATTTTTATCATTTGCATTTATTGTGCATATTATTATTTTACTGGTCCAATTGTTGTGAGATCAGTGGCATTTTTTATGCAAATATTTATATTGCAAATTCATGAAAAAATAAGTTATTTCAGAATACTATATGAAAGATAGTATCCAAGTACAGGGTATAGTTATGATCAGGATGAAAAATAGATAAATGGCATATGAGAGAGAGAGAGAGAGAGAGAGAGAGAGGAGAGAGAGAGAGAGAGAGAGAGAGAGAGAGAGAGAGGAGAGAGAGAGAGAGAGAGAGAGAGAGAGAGAGAGAGAGAGAGAGAGAGAGAGAGGAGAGAGAGAGAGAGAGAGGAGAGAGATGAACAAGTAGCTTGATTATTATCTCACCTCTAACCGATTCTTTCATTTTGTCTCATAGAAAATAACAAAAAAGTAGTCTGAGGGACAATAAGCAAATGCTTGGCCCAACATGTAAGTATTAACAATAATATGAACACTTACACACTTAATATACAACAGACTCATGACAGAAAAAACAGCAGAACAAATAAAGTTTTACATCTGCCCTTCTAGAAAACATAAGTGTTCTCTGATGATATGGTTACATTAAGACACTTGGACCGTTTGGACTTAAAAAAAAAAATATATTGTACAGTATACAGAGCCAAGTAACGTTGACTGGAAATTTTTTTATTATTATCCCTATATGGATACTCGACTAATAGAAAAAAAATATCTTAGTTGCATCATTTGCACATCCAAATAGAAACAAACAGAGACTGACAAACAAACATTTTATGTTCACCAAAGAGTGAGGACATACCACAAAGACAGTGGTGACAAAAATTTTTAATATACAATAATATGTATAATAAACTCACCACTCTGGTATTGAAACTATATACAATCAAATATCCAAATTCAGACACAAAAATAAATTACATTACTCACATACACACGATACTGAGTATTAAACAGTACTCAGACCGTCAGTACCATATATGTTTATGTAGCATATTCATTCTAGTATTTACTCTATGTATATATATATATATATTTATTTATTTATTTATTTATATATTAATCTATATTTATTCATAAAATTCAGATGGTAACCCACATATAAGGCTAGAATAAGGTTCAGCATGACTGGTAACAAGGAGCGGTTGCCAATGAACCAACCGCTCCTTGTTACCGGTTATGCTGATTCTATAGGCTAGAATAGGGTTCAGCATGACTGGTAACAAGGAGCGGTTGCCAATGAACCAACCACTCCTTGTTACCGGTCATGCTGAACACTATAGGCTAGAATAAGGTTCAGCATGACTGGTAACAAGGAGCGGCTGCCAGTGAACCAATAATGTCATTTCAAATGCACCATAAACACATTGCAGGGTTGTTAATTTGAGTCAGATGCAGATAATACAGACCAAGTACTGAACATAAGGACTGATATGGAAAACCTTTTTTTTGTCTGTAATGATATTTTACCTTTTTTTTGTCTGTAATGATTTTTGACCTCATGGAAATTACTCATTCAATGGCGACTTGAAAGACAAGGATCACTGTGTACAAAATACATGATGCCATGAACGGCGCGCCTTCACTTCACTTGCATATAATTCTGAGAGAAGAGATACGTTAATGCGCTACATGTTTTGCGTGAATGCATATGACTGTCTGGTTCGCGTTTTCACAAGTAGAACATATATAAGTTTGTTAGAATAAGAAATTGTTGCATATTATTTTTTGTATGAGTGATAATATGCAATGTAAGAGAGCTACAATAGCCTCAGAAGCTATAATTAGGAGGCCTCCATTCACAGCAACAGATTTTATAACAACCGCATTTTCAGGAGGGAGAGAGGGAGCGGATGAGTGAGATTTCTGATTATGACATTATCTTGCTAGGCCAGTTTGTCCTTTAGTTATATAAAATTAGAGAAAAGGTCATAACAGCAAAACAGCAAATTAAAAAATAAATTTTTTTGATGCTTATATATATTATGAGCAAGCATGGTTTGGAATCTCTTAAATATGCTTATGGTTTTAATTGATAGTAGTCATCCTCTGGCCACAGCAACATAAAAAAATAGTAGATCTTTCCTTCTCCCCCTACCAAATTATTGCTACATAGAAGCTCAAGGCAAAATATACATTATACACACACTTTTCTGATGACCTCAGCACCATTCTTACACCAAAGGGCAGAAAAAAAATTGTCATGGATTCATTCACAGACCTATGTCAACTTTCTGACAGAAGAGATCTAACAACTGCAAGCTTCAAGTGGTTTTAAAACCTAATGCAACTAAGGACACTATTCGTAGGCCATCTTTGTGTGTGTTTTAGAGTAATATTAGAGAGAAAAACATTAAAACATTAGACCATGTTCATAAATCAGGCATAAACTGAACCAGCAAAATCCTTAGATTGTCAAAAAACACTTAAAACCATAAAAAATACTAACGGGACACCAATATCTTTGGAACTCCGTTGTTATCTATCTCTCTTTGGACACATTAATAGGTATTGTTTCTAATAAATCTGTTGTACTATTAAACTCGAGTAATTGAGAACATCAAACTAGGCTAAATTTTCCAAAATGATGCTGTAGTGTAGAAAACCAAAATCATCTGGGGTTAAAATCAGTTACAGACACTGTGGACAAAGTAGCCCAAGATACATCTCATTCCTGCTGAATCTGCTTCTGGGAGCAGGAAAAGGGAAGGATATAACCAAAGACTTTCTGACACTGTGGACAAAGTAGCCCAAGATCCATCTCATTCCTGCTGAATCTGCTTCTGGGAGCAGGAATAGGGAAGGATATAACCAAAGACTTTCTGGAACCATAAGGTACATATAGGGCTATTCACATATGGAGGATTAGATTCAGTGGACGCATAGTAAAAAGAACCATGAACACTAAAATATGACACAAAAATTACATATAATACTGACTAAAACATAAAAGGCAAAACAGTGACCAGACAACATTAAAACTGGAGACAATGTAGGCTTCAGGCCATGGCAATAATATTCTCTATAGCAGGGTTACAAACGGGCGCCGTGATCAGGCTACAGGTACTCAAAACTTTCACAAAAAAAGAAAAGTACACAAATAAACAGCTCTAGTAGAACATTTTGGGAATGGAAACCCTCTATGTAACACCCATCTAGACCGGAAAAGCATTAGTAGGTCATATTACAATATTATCACCGGGCTGATACACAATTAACAGAGACAACACAGAGCAATAGAAAACAATTTCTAGATCAGTCGCTCAAAGGAAGGAAATTTGTGTACCCTTCGAACAAGGGGTGTGATATTTTTTTTTTCTAAGGTGGACGTTCCTACCATTTCTGGTCATCCACAACTTTCCAAAAAGAAATATACAGTATATATATCCAACAGATAATAGGTAAGAAGGGCAGTCCAAGCAACCTTGTCTTTAGTTAAGCTGGATATTTTAAGTTTTAATAAAGTTTATTTTCGTATGGAATGCTTGAAGACAGTACTGTATGGCAAGCACTTAGGTGCTGTGCACATTAGAAACAGAGTTTTTTCCTTTATTGTAAACAGTTAATCCATTCACTCTTACACTTCAATACACTTCAGAAAGTAAGATTTTCATAGGAAAAGAAAAAAGAAAAAACTGAAAACAACACTGTATTATCCAGGACAAATTCAACATGTAAGCCACACTTACATACTATATCACCTCGAATAACCAATGGATTTCATTCAAGATTTATGAAATAATGTGCACATCAAAGTACTAATGCCAGGTCCTCAGACTGTACCTTCTTACAGAATGTTGCGACTGGCTATTCTGAAGAGTAAATATATTGAAGTATTTATGTACAGGGTTTTGTACAGTTACCTATTCACAAGGTAAGGCCGAAAATATTATATTTCATACTATCCTAGCTTGACTTAAAAGTAATTACAAAAATACATAATTAAGCTTTACTGAGCTCAAAGTATAAACAATATTCTCATTACTCAATCTTTCATTTTTTTATTCCAGTAAATCACAGAATGACTAGTTTGTCAAGGCATACCACCAAACTGACAAGTCTTAGATGCTAACAGTACCATGAGTTTCACACTCATTCAATATCAGAGGCTGAACATCCAACCAGGACCTTCTCTTATTTGAATTATCAAAAAATACACTTTTTTGTAAGTTTGTAAATACAGAGTTCATATGCGATTGCTTCTCTCACACAAAATCATTAAGAAATACACACTGCACATCTTAAATTTTGCATAACTCCCTTCAAAGAATGAATCTTGTTTTCCTGTGACTTACAAAAGTCTGACCCCACGCAACACAAATGATTCCAAATAGGTGGTTGTGTATGGGATCAAAATAATGCGCATGAAGAGGGAGGGTTGACCAACTCATTCAGAGCTATCATTACTTGTAGAGGGCCACGACTTTTAACTCTGTTGTCGAGGCCACGGCTCTTCTACCTTGTGGCCACAACATTAACGTACTCCCTAAGATAAGCATGTTGGTCAGGTAGAGCAAAAAGAAGGCGGGCATTTATCTCATTCAAAAAGGTAAGCTGGAAACAAACATGTTTTCTATTAGCTGAGGTGCAGGCACGAGATCTTCAAGTTTAAGGTAAAAAATCCTCTGTAAACCTTGCACTGACAAAGACCTTAATTCAGGTAACTTTCCAAGAATACGTGAAAAATAGTGAGGCTTCTTCTGGGCATCAGCATTATAAGTCACATGGTCTCTAAGAGAGCTGATAATCTTCATTTGTAGCTGTTCAACTTTCTTGGTGTCCTTTAAGCCGTGCCGTTCTGGAATATTAAACAATTTCGAAATAATACATGTATTATATTTCTTATTTTAAATGCTAAGCTGAGTTAGAGGCATAATTTAATAAATCATTATGTTTGGGAATTGGAAATAACACGTGAATCTCTCTCTTTCTATTTTTTTTTTTTGCAGGATATTAACATTCAAGAGTGACAGAGAATGTAACATTTCAGGTGTACCAAACTGTCTACATAAAAATCTACTAAATGTAATTGTGCTAAATGTTTCAACTTTCCTAGTGAAGCAATACTGCAATTAAGTGAATATAAGTATAAACTAGCTCTAGAATGTGTTACTATTGTACATTTGGGAAAAATTAATTAATTCTAACGTCTTACCTGTAATTATCGTTAATGCTGAGAGGCACGCAAATGCAGAAATATCTAAATCCATAGCTTTGAGTGAGGAAGAGAAATCCAAAATTCCTTGTAACCATTCTCCAAATGACTTTTCACACTGGGATCTGTGTAAAACTCGACCACTATCAAACACAAATTTGGTGTCATCGGGATTGCTCCTGTTAAAAGATCAATAAAGTTGAATAATATTAAAAATCCGACAAATGAAAACTATAGTACAGAAATGGGATGAAATGAATTATGCATATATTGAGATATAAAAATTTTAATATTATTCAAAACTCGACAAATTAAAACTACATTTTAGAATTCTGTACAAATAAATGCTATGCAAATAAAGGTATATACATATATAATATAGATACTTACACTAGTCTGTATGCAACTCGTAAAACAAAGAGTTCCAATGAGGCAGATTGGAATAAAAGGTCTTGATCCTCTTTGGCCAGATCATGATATCCAGGAATCTTTTCTGCAAAATGTCGAATAACTTCTATGCTAGAAGTAAGAAGGGCATAAAACTGTTGAATTCTTTCAGCTTCAGTTGTAGGTGAATCAGTGCCATTTGATGGCTCTCTGTAGTGTGTGTAGTCAAGATTTGAAACATCTGGTGTGGTGTCAACATGAGCCCTCACTAAAGCAGTGATAAGTGACACTGGTGGTGATGGTGGGGATTCCTGTGGACTCTTAGGTTTGCTTGGTAAACGTCCACGTCTGCCTTTCAAGCTGTCTGTTCTGACTACCTCTTTTACCATGCCAACAACAAGGCATTTTTGGAAACGGCAGAACTGACATCTATTTCTTCTGCGCTTATCTACAGGACAATTTTTGTCAGCTAAGCATACATACTTTGCATTTTTTTGAACAGTTCGTTTGAAAAACCCTTTACATCCTTCACATGTACGAACTCCATAATGCTGACAAGCAGCAGTGTCACCACAAACAGCACAAAGCTGTGAAGGTGACTGAGGTTTTTGTTCTGATGGTGGCCTAGTAGCTGACATTGGAGGTGCATGTAATCTCATGAGAGTTGGGTCAATGTGATCACCTTTTCGTCCTATAAGAGACATGGGTGGTGTACTAGATGAAGGTGCGGGACCCATCTCTGTATACTGTGACGTAGACGGTCTCATGTACTGTTCAGGATGTAGAGGCTGTAGTGCATCATACGATGGTGCAGCAGGATAAAATTCACTGAATGTCTTAGTTGGAACATTATAGCCATGAGTAACAGGAACAGGAACTGAAGGACTGGGATATGGTGCTGGCCGTGAATATACCTGCGATGAATGAGTATATGGTTCAAAAGGACCTTGTTGCTGCTGTTGTGAAGTTATTGAAGGAGGCTGCTGTAGTTGTTGTTGAGGCTGCTGATGCTGTGGAGAGGCCTGAGCAAAGGCCTGATGAGCAGGTGGAGGCTGTGGATATTCCACAGGTCGTCCATCATCAGTTTTGAAAGTGAACACATCAGACCCTATCGGTCTGTATCTAGGAGAGTATGTCTCCTGGAAGCTAGGGAGAGCAGCTGCAGCTGCTGCGGCTGCTGCAGCTGCAGCCGATGATGAACTATGTCCTGGGGAACCCGGTGGGGGTGTTCCAGTTGATGTATGACTTATGACAGGCTTGAGATCCTCAATAGGGTGTTGAGAAAGCAGATATTCAGCCTGGAAGACATCACCAAAGGTGGCTTCACTACTTTCACCATAACTAGGAGTAGGTGTAGGTGTGAATGCAGAACCCAGTTTAAATTCTTCGCTAGCAGCTCCACTAAGAGAATCATCACCAAATGGTGTTGTAAGGCCATAAGATGCAGACAGAGCTTCTGCCACACTCGGGTGGAGGAGAGATTGCTGTGGAAAGAAAAATATTTATATTATTAATAAGATTGAGTACAGATTTTGAGGACACTCACACATTTAACATGCTGTTCATGCAGAGAGTTGAACACAGAATAGAAAAGAGAGGGTGCGAGCAAGAGCAGACATGAGCAGACTAGGAGCGGCAGCAGCAGCAGTGGCAGCTGACATGCATGTGCGATTACGGCATAAATAACCACAATGGCCACGGGCGAAAACGCGGCGTTTGCGGTGGTGGCCGCCTACACTGTGCCACAGGACAGTGGATGAGGGCGGAGTAGTGCGTACCGGCTCTGGAGATGTGGCGACACTCCTTGCACCCGAAGGATCCTCATGAATTCCCAAGGTTGACTCTGGTGGAGCTGATTCAGTTGTAAGTAGAACTGGAGTGACGCTGATTGGCGACGATATCGGTGAAGATGACACTGGAAGGGCTGAAACTACAACTAATGCTTGTGTGGTAGCTATACTAAGGTTGACTGGAACAAGGGTGGCTAATGTTGGAGGAGGTGATGGCGTTCTGCTTGGTGGCTTATCATCCATATTGTGGTTGTGGCTTCGGTAGTCGAATTCGCGCCCCATCAGTCCTGAGATAGACCTCAAAGAATGAAGCCAGGTGATTGTAGCCAGTGCACAACTCAGTGGAGATGAAGACTCCGGCCTTGGACCTTCAATCTTGCCAACAGAACAAGCTCCTTCCTTCAACACTCAGGCTTGCTTCATTTCAAAAGGGGTATTGAGACGATGTTGGTATTGAGGATATTATGTATTACTAAATATTATTACTTTAATAACAATAGTTAAGATTTCTAGAGATTAATTCATTAGACTTATTGCCAACTGACTAATAGAAAACTTGATTATATTTTCAAAAACAAAATAATCACATCAAAGGACTATATAAGTAGAATTCTGTTGTGCCTAAGTTGGTGCCGGGATGCGTTGTCGGGATGGTTGGAACTACTCCTTCTACGTGGCTCCAGGTGCGATTAGAGTTTCTTCAAGTGAAGACGACCACCACCACCTCAACAAATCCATAACTCACCACCAGTCATACCCTATCTACATAGCTATTTCTAAACCAGCGTAAAAAAGGAATACTTTTTTTAGAACAAACACAAAAACCCCATCAGCTAATAACGCGTAATCATTTATATTCTATGAGTAAACAAGACATCTAACCACTTATAAACTATTTAGGCACGAGACCTATACTATTATTACTACATTATAATCTCTTTAACAGTTGTTTTCTTGCAAAAAAACAAGGAAACCGACCAATATACATATCCCTCATCATCTTTAAGCAGAAACGCCACATCTGGCCATCCTATATCCTAACTATTCACATTAATCCAAATCTAATCCTGGCTTAATATCCAAACATCAATTCGTGCGGAAGGGGTGCTTTATAGTTTACCAATATCCTAACCAATCTATCTGTATGCCACAATACCTACTTTGAACATCAAAATCTCTTGCCTGACTTATCTAATTTTTAAATGCCTATATAATCCTTCAGTATAATCAGTCACACTGCCTTAATACCCGATGAAAAAAAAAACCTATGCCACAAACAAGGGAAAAGCAACCAATACAATGTGCTCTGCTGCTCTGATAAGAAAAAAATATTACAAGTGGGGATGCATGCACAAGTGAGTATAAGGATGCAGAAAATAAGATGTGTGGTTGAGTGTGAAAAATGAATGAAAAGAAAAAAAATGTCACGTGGACAAAATCATAATTGGAGGTAACCTGAAAGTAAGAAAGAAAAGATAAAAAAGAAATAAAGCAAGCAAATAGATACAAAGAAAAGGAAGAGGTAGAAACACTAGTTTGAAGTCAAGAAAGAGATATAGTTTCCCAGACTACCAAAGTCTTTTTCACTCTAAACACAGATACACACACACAAACACACACACTCACACGCACTCTTCAACAGGGCAATTGGGCGAAGCCAGAAGATACCAGCTGGGGAATGAGAGAAATACAGAAAAAAAAGAGATTGGTATTTGACAACTGGAAGAAAGTGTTTAAAATTACATTTTTATTTACAAGCATGAAAATGCCTCCTGGAAACTGGAAATCCAGTCAAAATACAATAAACATTTTTATTAAACTCCAAAGTG
>JAXCGZ010017516.1:10000-22500 GCA_037179515.1 Halocaridina rubra | reverse complement strand
TTGAGGGGCTGAGGGGAGACTGTTTGAAGGCTCCTGAGGGAACGCCCTCCGAATAAGCCCTGTTACGCTTCGACTATCGCTTTGGCCGGGTATTCATCACTTCGTCAAACACACAAGAAGAAGAAGAAAAGAAGAAGAAGAAGAAGAAGAAGAAGAAGAAGAAGAAGAAGAAGAAGAAGAAGAAGAAGAAGAAGAAGAAGAAGAAGAAGAGGAGGAGGAGGAGGAGGAGGAGGAGGAGGAGAAGGAGGAGGAGGAGGAGCAGAAGAAGAAAAGAAGAAGAAGAAGAAGAAGAAGAAGAAGAAGAAGAAGAAGAAGAAGAAGAAGAAGAAGAAGAAGAAGGAGGAGGAGGAGGAGGAGGAGGAGGAGGAGGAGGAGGAGGAGGAGGAGGAGGAGCAGAAGAAGAAAAGAAGAAGAAGAAGAAGAAGAAGAAGAAGAAGAAGAAGAAGAAGAAGAAGAAGAAGAAGAAGAAGGAGGAGGAGCAGAAGAAGAAAGAAAGAAGAAGAAGAAGAAGAAGAAGAAGAAGAAGAAGAAGAAGAATAAGAAGAAGAAGAAGAAGAAACTTCGACAACAATCTTATGTTGCCCATAGCATCATCTTAAAATGACAATCCAATAGGAATATGATAAAAAAAAAATTGGGAATACATTCTCTTAAAAATAGTGTTGAATCAGTAACTTTTCCAAATAATTTAAACATAGGAACAGCAGACAAAGCCAAGTGACTCCAATATTGCGGGGTTGGTGTGCGACCATATAATCTATTAAGGGTTTATTGTGTTCATTGTTGTGGGTGTCGCATCCCAGTCGATTACTCAGACAAATGCACACACACACACACACACACTTATAACAATAACAATAATAATGCCAAAGTCGTAAAAGTGGTCGGGGGGAAGGTAGTGCGCGTATATTACTGGGTGCCATGAACGGGACCCACTCTATGCAAATTTGATTATCAAGGGTAAGGGCATACACTCAGGGTAACGATTACATCCGCCAAAACAAGTCCTTCGTAAGAAGGCAACCGTCCTAGCCCTTAGTAGGAAAGGGAGGTCGTGACGTAAAACCGAATCTATCCATCCAAGTGTGTGCCATATGAGTAGTCGCCGTGGCTCAAGCGGCAGCGTCCGCGACTCTGAGGCGTCAGGCCAAGGGTTCGTGCCCCGTCGCGGTCTGAAGTTTGCAAGGGCATGCACTCAGGGTAAAGATTACATCTGCCAAAATAAGTCCTTCGTAAGAAGGCAACCGTCCTAGCCCTTGGTAGAAAAGGGAGTCCGTGACGTAAAACCGGAACAACAAGTGTGTGCCATACGAATTTAATTTCCATTTATAAAATATTTATTCCGGGGATAATTAGATGTATTTTACCCGCCCCCCCCAAAGACAGTTTCTCATACAAGAATATTCTCCTATACATAAATAAAGGCATTATAAAGAATACACATAAGTATAATCTATTTACAAAACCCAACTGATAAGGCAATTCTATCAACACACCTGTTTTGCTACAACACATGGAGTTATTACAAAACAAAAAATCTTAATGGAAATTACTCCATTGCATTTGGTAGTAGTCACCGTGGCTCAAGCGGTAGCGTCCTCGACTCTGAGGCGTCAGGTCGAGTGTTCGCGCCCCGTCACGGTCTGAGGTTAGCAAGGGCATTCACTCAGGGTAACGATTACATCTGCCAAAACAAATCCTTCGCAAGAAGGCAGCCGTCTTAGCCCTTGGTAGAAGAGGGAGTACATGACGTAAAACCGGAACAAACATCATCTCTGGTGTTATCATCGCAATAGGAGATTCATTTCAGATATCGTTTCCTTGAGAAAACTTTAAGAAAATAAGCGATTCGTGTCCTCCACATGTCTGTCACTCTCTCTTTCACAATCTAATGATATATATATTTCCTCGTGTGTATATAAATGAATCCGTCATATAATAACACAGGTGTTCAAGAGGGAATCCCGTGTATTTGATACTACCGCTAACACCTGTGACACCTGTCCATTTTCATACCATAACCCAAAATAGGAAAATTTGATCCTAAACTTGTAAAGGATTAATTAGATGTATATATATACATATGCTCTACTTTTCAATATTATTTCTTTGAAAATTTACCGATGTATTTTTTATTTTTTTTTTCTCTCTCTCTCTCTCTCTCTCTCTCTCTCCTCTCTCTCTCTCTCTCTCTCTCTCTCTCTCTCTCTCTCCTCTCTCTCTCTCTCCTCTCCTCTCTCTCTCTCTCTCTCTCTCTCCAATGTTCTTCACTGAATGAACGCATATTCATACACGCATATTATGAGAATTTTAATACTATGATAAGCACGACTTTCAAAACCTCTTTCCACATCGCAAGCCATAAAATACTCAATTAAAAAGGAAGAGATGACGTCATCATTCCATATAATGTACAGTATTTATCTGACATGAAGATTGCGTCTAGGAAAAAGGATATTACTCGAAAAACGAATTAACAAAATAAGGTTTAAAAACATTATCTTATATATTAATAAAGTACGTATTGCCAACATTCCTTCAATGAAAAAAAAAATTCTTTAGTAATTACATCAATCTGCTGTTAGATATTGAAGAGTTTCAGATGACTTTCGAATAAAAAAAGCATTCATTATCAGTTCATTTCTCATTTTCTTTTAATCTAATCTTCATTTCTCCTTCATTGTGGTCTGTCCAAAAATGACCAGACAATTTTGTTACACCCTGAGGGTAGATATTTATCAGCTGATAAACCGTATGTCAATTAAGATTCCTTGGACCGATCTATCTATTCATTAAATATGGCGCTGCAAAAAGAAAGCGTAAGTGTTAAGACGTATTAATTAAACACACTTTAAATAATTAGAATTTTACCACTTAAACGTGTATGTAGGAAATATGCGAACTCAGAAGAAAGGCAAAACTCCCATCTAAAAAAAAAAGAAAAAAGAAAAGATACTGTCTTGCCTAGGACACGATTGCAACGTGTTCGAAAATTGTCTTCTGTTATGAATTAAGTTAATATATTAACTATGAGATAGGATATAGATCTGAGCCAAACTATGCAAGTTATTATCTTAGGTGGGGTCTGATATCCTACATGCATTAGGATTTGAACGCCCCCAACAGTAACGATCCTTACCTACTGTCGCCCTAAGGTTCAAAATCCCGTGTGTTATCAACTGACACGATAACATTTTTATGACGAGTATTTGTAGTTTTTGGCATAGTGACCTCTATGGTCATATACCCCCAAAAAATCAATGAGAGATATCAATATCTCTTTCCAATATAGTCACTGGAATATTCAAGTCCTCAAAATATATCACAAAGGAATTTATAGACGAAGAAGCCATATCGAAGCTTCGAAAGACCCAGTCATAGAGATCTTAAACGAACCTTTGCACCATGCTGAGAAAAAGGACCCCATTATAAAAGCGGGAGATTGGAAACAAGAGAATTTTGAATGTTCTGGCAATACTGAGGGATGATTTGATATACTGGGAGGCCGATTTTGTGATGGTCTAAGCATCACTATAACAATAACGAGAACGATGGCAGCCATTGCACTCAGGGTAACGATTACATCTGCCAAAACAAGTCTTTTGCATGAAGGCGACAGTCCTAGCCCTTGGTAGAAAAGGGAGTCCGTGACGTAAAACCCGAACCATGACAGCCATCAAAAAACGGAATCAGAGAACACGAATGGCACGATTGCAAGCCCCAGGCATCCTTTGGTCACATGGCCTAGATAATAGGGTTTTAGGAGCTCTCATCGAACGACTGACAACAGGAATTCGATGTTTCGATTTCTATTACGAAAGAAGAAGAAGAAGTAGAAGAAGTATAAGAAAATATTACCAAAAAATGCCACTTGAAATAAATATATATCAGTTTTCCTAATAGTTTTCCTAATGTTAGATAATAGTTTTCCTAATGTTAGATATATATATCTAACATTAGGAAAACTCATCTGGTTGACCCTCATTATGGAAACTTGATTTTGACATAATAAAGCTAACAAGGAAATCACAGCAATGACCCTAAAAGGAATAGCTGTCATTAGTATAGAATTAAAATGGTTATTATTATTATTATTATTATTATTATTATTATTATTATTATTATTATTATTATTATTATTATTATTATTATTATTATTATTATTATTATTATCATCATCATTATTTGTAGTAGCAGCAGTAGTAGTAGAAAAACCTTGCACAACATCAAGAAGCGGTTCTGCCAAAACTATCCCTTAAGACTCAGTTGAGATAAACCATAACACAAAAACAAATTCAATATGTACTTCTATGAGACCTATCTATGAAAAAAAAAAAAACCCGAACATAAAATGGGGTATTTAATTCATTGAACGAAAACAAACTCCGACCTGACAGACAACTTTTTTGTCTCCTGCATAAAAGGTTTATAAAACAATCAAATAAATAATATTTGCGATGACTAAAATGATGTTGCTTTAATTTTTTTTAAATACTACTTTTTCATTTTCTTCATTCTTTCGTCTAGTGTACTGGAGTGGCTTTACGGGAATTTAATTCCAAATGATCAATGGACATAATATTTACATTACGGGAATTTAATTCCAAAAGACCAATGGATATAATATTCACTTTACGGGAATTTAAATCCAAATGACCAATGGACATAATATTAGCATTACGGGAATTTAATTCCAAATGACCAATAGACATAATATTCACATTACGGGAATTTAATTCCAAATGACTAAAGGACGTAATATTCACAGTAAAGGAATTACGAAATGAATATTGTAATTACTAAATACACATATGTATAAATGCTGACATTGCGTGCGAGCGTAGTACATTCACTCAAAGTAATGATCACTGCTTCAGTTAGTCATGTCTTGTGGACATTATCATCTCAGTAATAATTTGCCCAGTTGCATTACCCAAAATTCTTATATCAGTCTATCTATCTATCTATCTATCTATCAATCTACCTATCTATCTATCAATCTATCTATCTATCTATCTATCTTACTATCTCTTTATATATCAAGATATAGAGTGAAATGAACAACGATATAAAGTGAAATGAACAACGATATAAAGTGAAATGAATAACGATAAAAGTGAAATGAACTATGATATAAAGTGAAATGAACAACGATTTATAGTGAAATGAACAACGATATAAAGTGAAATGAACAACGATATAAAGTGAAATGAACAACGATTTAAAGTGAAATGAACAACGATAGAAAGTGAAATGAACAACGATTTATAGTGAAATGAACAACGATGTACAGTGAAATGAACAACGATATAAAGTGAAATGAACAACAATATAAAGTGAAATGAACAACGATATAAAGTGAAATGAACAACGATATAAAGTGAAATGAACAACGATATAAAGTGAAATGAATAACGATAAAAGTGAAATGAACTACGATATAAATGAAATGAACAACGATTTATAGTGAAATGAACAACGATATAAAGTGAAATGAACAACGATATAAAGTGAAATGAACAACGATTTAAAGTGAAATGAACAACGATAGAAAGTGAAATGAACAACGATTTATAGTGAAATGAACAACGATGTACAGTGAAATGAACAACGATATAAAGTGAAATGAACAACAATATAAAGTGAAATGAACAACGATATATAGTGAAATGAACAACGATATAAAGTGAAATGAACAACGATTTATAGTGAAATGAACAATGATATAAAGTGAAATGAACAACGATATAAAGTGAAATGAACAACGATATATAGTGAAATGAACAACGATATATAGTGAAATGAACAACGATGTACAGTGAAATGAACAACGATATAAAGTGAATTGAACAACGATATAATGTGAAATGCAACGTTGTAAAATGACGATACAGTGAAGTATACTAAAAGAGAGAGCGATATAATTTTTTTGTACACAGGTTTCTTCAGAATATATGCTAACGTTGATTCGGTTTTTACGTCACGAACTCCCTTTTCTACTAAGGGCTAGGACGGTTGCCTTCTTCCGAAGGACTTGGTTTGGCAGATGTAATCGTTACCTTAAGTGTATGCCCTTACTAACCCGGACTCCGAAGCATTGCCTTCTTCCGAAGGACTTGTTTTGGCAGATGTAATCGCTACCCTGAATGTATGCCCTTACTAACCTCCTCAGTCCGTGACGTTATTATCACTAAATCATGCGGCCTCTGAAGTATGAATAAAACAACAACGAGGGGAACACAGAACCACGCCAAAGAAATGAAAATTATGACCATATTCTATAAATGAAGGAATAATTTTTTTCATTTCACGTATCTTAATTATCTTTAATGTATTTGTGTAAGTTTAATAAAAGATTTTGTTTTTAGCATTTATCGTCAATCCTTTTGTTAAGTTTTTACGTCACGGACTCCCTTTTCTACCAAGGGCTAGGACGGTTGCCTTCTTTCAAAGGACTTGTTTTGGCAGATGTAAGCGTTACCCTGAGTGCATGCCCTTGCTAACCTCACACCGTGACGAGGAGAACCCTCGACCTGACGCCTCAGAGTCGCTGACGCTACCGCTTGACCCACAGTGACTATATAAAAGATGCTGCTGATAAGGGGTGCGATTTCTGACAACACACATCGGTGATTATACAGGACGATGACAGGTAAAGATAATAATAACAAGAATGAACAAAAAAATATATATATTTGAGAAATGTAGTTGTTATCACAATCGGAAAAAGGTTTTCGAAATTTCGCTGATAATAAATCGAGAAGAAGGTTTGCAATCAAATTCAAGTTTGCAATAGCTATTGGGAATGAACTCTCATGTTGTTTATTTTGAAATTTCTGCCTTACACACACACACACACACACACACACACACACACACACACACACACACATACACACACACAGACATATACATGTATATATCTTTTTAGTTTTCATATTCAACAGCAGATTTCAAAGAAAATATTCTTTTAATCTGATCTACAAAAACCGAGAATACAAGATAATACATACGCATACTGCCTGGCAATAAATTGCAGAATAAATTAGTAATGAAATCTCGCCAACGCTAGATTTTCTATGTAGCTAAAAACAAAATGTCTTAAAGGGTTGGAATAGACGTCTTTGAAATTAACGGCATTTTTGTCATATATTTAAACCACAATCAGAGCTTTTTCCTTTTACAGATATTTATGTCTCACAATACTGATTGAATTACAGTGCAGCTGTTATGATGGTGATGCTGTCGGATTATGAGATGAATAGGACAAGGCCTTTTGTCATGTATAGTGACAGATGCAGAGATGCTGTGATGTTATCCCTTTAAAGCTTCGAGACAATAAAACATCACAACTCATTTCTTGCAGCAAAAGGAACCAATTTTATAAACGGACATTAAAATCCTGACTGGATTTTTTTTCTTTTTAAAATATCATTAATGAAATTGGGTATGCATTTCCGTAGACTTTTTTAACCGAAATTGGAGATCGTGTCGATGTTTAGTGTTGCATAGAAGAGCATAACACACGCTCGAACAATTTTGTATTGCGGTGAAGTTACTTAGTTAATGGTCTGAGAAATGAGGGTTTTCCGGTGTATCCAGTGATCAATGTGAAATTATAGTCTTTGAGTCTTACCCAACGACAATTTAGAAGTCATTCGCGGTTGGGGGAGGTAATGTTATCCCTGTTGTTGCTGAGAAATAGTTGTTATTTTCTGTTTACTCAAAAATCGAAATACAGCCCTGCTGAATAGAAGCTAGCTACGAAGTGCTGGTCACTGACTCTCGGTAAAAAAATTTCATTTAAAAAAAATTATGTTACTTCGTACAGACTTAAACAATTGAAAAATATTTTCTTTTCATCTTATCAGCAAAACAAAAATAAAATAAAACAAAAAAATAAATAAATTTGCAAAGGAAATCCAAAAAATAAAGTCTTCGCCTCGCTAGACATTTGAAACAATGTTTTAAAAATTCGAATGTTGTTCACAAGTACAATAGAGTGTTTTCTTACCTTCAACCAAAAGCATGGAGGTACGTAGAAGACAACACATGTGCAAGCACAACAGCTGTTACAAATGTTCATTTACTTCTAAGTTTGAAAACCAAGATATGCGAGGATTATTTTCATCAAGATTCCACTTTCCGAAAGTTGAAGTCACTACTGGACAAATGGAGATCGTAAAGAGATTCCATGGAAAAAAATCCAATCAGACCAACTCTAAAGAGTCCTTTCCAGCAGCAATGACCACGTAATGCAAGGTAACTCTGTGTCCTGGGGTAATTCTAAACACACACGCAAGCATAAACTCCAACACTGCCCCCGGGGTATGTACAAAAGCGAGGCACTGGGTTACTGGGGAACCTGTCACTGTTATATTTCACACTGACACAAGGGTGGGGTTTACCGTCCACACCTTTTCACTCCAAGTCTGACACTGAGGACTCATGAAGCCATTCACTCCATTTGCTTTGGGGGCTGTTCGAAATGAGAGTAGGTGGGAATGTTTTGCTTATAAATGACGTCACATGTAGACCCACGTTGGGGGTGGTCGAAGGAAAAAGGAAGTGGTGGTGGAGGTATTATTATTTTTGGGTTGGCCCGAGGCAGCAAGGCTAAGACACCACCAAACTGACTAGAGTACCCGACTGGGGAACGGCATGTATTATAGGCGATGTGACTTCTGGCCTGGGCGGGGACGGAGTGAGGCGGGCAGAGGGCGGTGGTCCCTCAGAACTGCTGCTGCCACCAGGGGCGTCTAGGCAAAAACTGGCCGGTCAACAATGTGGAAATATCACTTTCGCGGGAGGGAGTGGACAGGGGTAATGGTGACGGCGTTGGACAGGCTCTGAGCAGCGGGGTCTGCTCCGGGCTACACGTGTGTTCAACACGAGGGTACCGTTCTAACTAACGGCTCATTTCACGCGGAATGGCGCGCCTGCTGCCACGCCATTCCCCACCCAACTTCACTTTTGCTATCATTCACAAGTGTACAGTCGCGACGCATGCGCAAAGGACGATGGGTCAGCAGGTCATGGGGTGGGGCCAGGCTGACTCCACCCATCGAATGAGGCGTGGTTACGGTACACGCGTAGCCAATCGCGGCTACTCTCAACATCTCCTTCCACCAATAATGGCATTCTTCGTTCAGCAACATTACAGGACACAATACTGTACGTATCACAACATCAGACACTCTAAACAATCGTTCTCGTACGTATCACAACATCAGACACTCTAAACAATCGTTCTTATACAATTACGAAAAGTTGACTCCAAAGTAGTTTTCCATTGGTGCTTGCTTCACGCACTTCGACTCCTATTGAATAAGGATCCCGGAAACCTAGTGTTGAAGGGTAGAACAAATCTCTTAGTTCCTGGCTGGGACTTCCTGCAGCAGCTAAGATTATCGCTGCTGCAACATACCTCAAAAGTCCTGGCGCGCACACCTGCATCTCAAAGGTTAGGATAGCCACGTGCGCACCGAAAACCTCACACACATTGTTGACTATATAAAAGCCGAGGAAGTGATTTTCGGGTCTCTATTAGTCTAGATGGGGAGCGCCATTTCCTTTCGGCCTTTTCACGTTCAATTCTGACCGCTTCCGGCATATGAAACTAATCCAATAATATAAAAGCTAACCAAAAGAAAAAAAAATATTATATATGAAACAATATCGAAACAATAACAACGGAAACAGGTGCGTAAGTTATAAAGGAAACTGTCGGTAAGTAATCCCTACCGGAGAGAATATCTATCTAGTTATCTATCTATCTATAGATAGATAGATAATAGCCTCTGTTTACGCTGGTGAATGACGGAAGAGTTTTGCCTAAAAAGAGCAGAACTTAATTTTAATTTTTAAGACTTGTAACTGCTTTTTAAGTAACACAAAAACAATGAGGACAGAGTTACAATTATTCATCTATAAATCTATTTATGTACAAATAGAGGCATAAGTTATAGTCACACACATATAAACACACACACATACATTTATATATATATATATATATATATATATATATATATATATATATATATATATATATATATATATATATATATATATATATATATATATATATATAAAGCATACTTTCTTAATTTCGACACATTGTTAGAAAATATAAATATCTTGCAAAAATAATAATAATAAAAAAATAATTATAATGCTACAAGGATGAAAAGATATAATATTTATGACGGATAAGCATTGCTAATGTTATTCTGCCCATGTAATTAAGCGCTATCTAGTGGATGAAAAGCCAAGTTTAATTACAATACCTGTTATTGAAAGTGCACATATAAGTATACATATATGTATAAAGACATTCATATATATATATATATATATATATATATATATATATATATATATATATATATATATATATATATATATATATATATATATATATATATATATATATATGTAGGTATGTATAGTTATCAACACTTTGAAAATTATAAAGGACACAATAAGTGTTACAATTTTCACCCTCCACCGGGGCTCAGCAGGATTTTTTTTTTAGTTCAGACAAAAATACTGAAAAGTTATTTTAGGCATATCGGTGCCATAAATAATCTAAAGTGCCCGAAATATACATGATAATGTTAAAATACAGCGTGAGAAATTATATAGTTAGTGAAATGATCAAAATTATAGAAGATGATTAATATAATTATCTTATTAATTGAAATTTAGGATATGAAAATATAACAAAAATATCGCAAACACTGAGTTTAATAAAAAAAAAAATGGATGTATACGCAGGTCATTTCCTTTTTTTTTTCTATTCTAAGACTATATACTTTACTGATCTCTTTAACCTTTGACCTTTTCTTAGTTGATAAATAACGTTATTTTAAGAAAATACATATTTATTTAAATTAATGTAAATCGCTTTTATAATTTTGACATTTCTTTAATGATGATAATTATTTTAATCATCTGAAATATTCTTTTATGATTTGACTGTTTATATAATTGTTCAATTCGGTAATTTCATGCTTTGATGCCATATTCTTTTTCAGATTACTACTAAACTACCGATGAGGCCCGGTGGAGGGTGAATATTGAATGCATGTATTGTTTAATTATTGTCTTGGTGTCATAAAGATTAATATCAAGACATACACATATACACACGTGTGTGTGTGTGTGTGTGTGTGCGTGTGTGTGAGTATAATGGTATCATAACATTTTCATATCCTTAAATACCACGGCTAACGAGAGAGTATTTTTTTTTTTATGAACTGAAAATACTGATAATAATAATAATAATAACAATAATAATAATAACAATAATAATATTAATAATAATAATAATAATAATAATAATAATAATAATGATAATAATAATAATAATAATAATTATTATTATTATTAATATTATTATTATTATTATTATTATTATTATTATTATTATTATTATTATTATTATTATTATCTGCAAAAACTAAATGGATTATGTAAAACGTGACAGCTGGAAATACTTGTATAAGACTTAAATATATATATATATATATATATATATATATATATATATATATATATATATATATATATATATATATATATATATATATATATATATATATATATATATATATATATATATATATAGAGAGAGAGAGAGAGAGAGAGAGAGAGAATTTTCTTTCTATTATTACTCCTAATTCATGCAGTCTTGCTCTAATATATATATATATATATATATATATATATATATATATATATATATATATATATATATATATATATATATATATATATATATATATATATATATATATATATATATATATATATATATATATATATATATAATATACATATATATATATATATATATATATATATATATATATATATATATATATATATATATATATATATATATATATATATATATATATATATATATATATATATATATATATATATATATATATATATATATATATAACACTGAACTGTTAACATACAGTCTAAAATGGTAGGAAAAAGCCCATTAAAGAAAACATCGAAATATATTTGAAGTACTTATTAATATCTTGACAATATCTGGCCACCTTCTCAAAGTAGGTGGCCAGATAAGGTCACGAAATTGTTTAGTATACTTCAAAACATATTTCGTTATTTTCTTGAATGGGCTTTTTTCTATCATGCACACACACACACGCACACACACACACATACACACACACACATACACACACACACACACACACGCACACACACACATACATATATAGCTAGATAGATAGATAAATAAATAGATGGATAGATAAATAGGTAGATAGATAGATAGATAGATAGATAGATAGATAGATAGATAGATAGATAGATAGATAGATGAATATTGCAACATTATATTGTTTTCTTACTTAGAGGAAAAAAATAAATTCGTGATCACCTTTCCCTTATGTTTATTCGAATAGGTTACAACACGTCACTTTGTGTGTGCGTGTGTGGGGGTGGAGGTAGTGTCA
>JAXCGZ010017516.1:0-5000 GCA_037179515.1 Halocaridina rubra | reverse complement strand
TTGCGAAGGACTTGTTTTATCAGATGTAATCGTTATCCTGAGTGCATGTCCTTGCTAACCTCAGACCGTGTCAGTGACTATGTTTTGAGGTTACTTAAAAAAAAAAAAATCCAGATAACGGATTAAAAAAAGAAATATATATACCTGGAAATACAATTTTTTCTACACTCAGAAAAGAATAATAATTTATAGACAAAGATCAAAACTGTCCATTTCACAGAAACTGGAAATTAAAAATATATATATAAAAAAAAAACCTGTCCGTTTGGCACTGTGCTTTATTTCCAGAAAAGTGGCATTACTGATCTATCCCTTCCCATAAGTCTAAAGGGCAGTATACACGGTCAAACGGTTCGTCGAACGCGGTTCGACAGACAAGTGTTTGAAGTGATGTTCGAACGTGTGAACGGGGTATTTGGTTGCCGAACACGTTCGACAAATCCCCCTTAAAGGGGGTTTACCCGGTCAAACGGTTCGTCGAACGCGGTTCGAAAGACAAGTGTTTGAAGTGATGTTCGAACGCGTGAATGGGGTATTTAGTTGTCGAACACGTTCGACAAACGTGTTAAACAACCAAATACCCCATTCACACGTTCGAACATCACTTCAAACACTTGTCTGTCAAACCGCGTTCGACGAACCGTTTGACCGTGTAAATCCCCCTTAAAAGACCACGTACTCTGAAACACGTGAATTCTAAATCTGTCGACTTATCTAAAATAACTGACCTTTCCTAAGGTCAGGAGGGGTAGATTTTCCACTGAAATATACGTAACATTGGACTGGAGGGCACTGAGGTCGGACACGTGGGATGCCTTACAATGAATACAACAAAATATATTGAAATATAATGATACCCAGTAATTATATCATGAATGCATTATTAAGTATATATCTGAACATAAAACTGAGGAGTAATAATAACAATAATAACAACAACATCAACAACAATAATAATAATGATAATAATAATAATAATAATAATAATAGTAATAATAATAATAATAATAATAATAATAATAATAATAATGAAAATAATAATAATAATAATAATAATAATAATAATAATAATAATAATAATAATAATAATAATAATAATAATTATGGTAATAATAATAATAATAATAATAACAACAATAATAATAATAATAATAATAATAATAATAATAATAATAATAATAATAATAATAATAATAATAATAATAATAGTAATAATAATAATAATAATAATAATAATAATAATAATAATAATAATAATAATATGCGCAAGCTTGATTAGTAATAGGTTTGGTTGTGGATATGACAGATACTAAAAAGTCTTCAGTTTTGTCATTAAACAAAGAAAAACTAAGAGACGTCAGCGTCATTTTAGACGGTCACGATGAGTTAATTTCACAAGTTAAAGGATATATATACTGCGTCGGACACCGACTGCTAGGATATTTAGACAAAAAAAAAAAAAAAACATGGGCAGTAACGCACCGTCACAACTACAGGTGAGGAAGGAGGAGAGAGTGAGTACAGGAGAATGTTGCAATGACGTAAAAAAACAACAACATTAAAAACCAATAAGATCCATTAATTAAGACAAGGACTCGATGAGAGCAGGAGGACGAGAGACAGAGAAACTTGTTTTGTTTGTTTCGGTTTTACGTCACAAACTCCCTTTTCAACTAAGGGCTAAGACGGTTGCCTTCATGCGAAGGACTTGTTTTGGCAGATGTAATCGTTACCCTGAGTGTATACCCTTACTAACCTCAGTCCGTGACGGGGCGTGAACAATAAACATCAGGAGAAAAAGTTTCAAAAGCGAATTAATTCCTTTTCCTCTCTATGGAACAGTTAAAGCTACAACCTTGAGTGTTTGTTGGAGGTTAAAAGTGAAACAAACAAACAGCCTTTGAGGTCACTGAGTCTAAATTTTATTCAATGAATAAAAAAAAAGAATGAATTGTATGGATATGCCATTTGATTTTCATGAATAACTGTGTAAAATCTTTCCTGGAATTGAGAGGGATAAATTGGGACCTCAATTTCAAAGATCTGTAAATAATTTTTTTTCTTTTAGAACAACCAAGGTCTCAAAATATGAATCTTTCCTGAAACTGAGAAGGGGTAAATCAGGACCTCAATTTCAAAGATCTGTAAATAATTTTCATTTTTCAGAACAACCAGTTTTTTTTTTTTTCAGAACAACCAAGGTCTCAATTGTGCATAATCTTTCCTGAAACTGAGAGGGGTATATCAGGATCTCAATTTCAAAAATTTTTAAATAATGTTTATTTTTCAGAACAACCAAGTTTTTTTTTTTCCTCCAGAACAACCAAGGTCTCCAAATATGAAAGTTGAACCTTCCCTTTACCTCCTACAAATCTCCTTTTTTTCTGGCCACCTGTAAATCAGCGCCTTGGTCTTCTTGTGTCGTTTAAGTCTGGGCCTCCTATAGAGAGCTTGTTACAGTTACCCCTCAAGGTGAACTCATTAACCTGGGCTTATTGAGCTCGGTTTTACAAGGGAGTCATCTGATGGAACAACAGCGAAAATAATGCTTAACAAGAAAAAGGGTTTGTTTGATTTTCTTGAGCAGAAAGAGTACCATTTTCTCCCTCAATAATAATATATCGATAAAAATAAAATGTGAGAACCATATGGAGCTCTTTGAACTAGAAACAACAATTTAAAAGCTACTACTACTACTACTACTACTACTACTACTACTACTACTACTACTACTACTACTACTACTACTACTACTACTACTACTACTACTACTACTACTACTACTACTACTACTACTACTACTACTACTACTACTACTACTACTACGACACTTAACTAACAAGAAAAAAGGTGCGTTTATGAAATCCATTTGTGTGTCTAGCTAACTAACAATATGGTATCCTAGGTTTACACTGTTTAAGAAATAGGGCCTTTGTGCCTAAAAGGCCACAGGTAAAAGGTATGCACAATTTGGTCTGAAATTCACTGGAATACAATGAAAACCAACTAGGTGTAACAAGTTAAGAAAAGCACAGCAGAAAGGTCACCAGCCATCAGTGTCAAAGAGATCTTACTCTTCCGTATAAATCATTTATTCACCGCGTTAAATTAATTCTGGAAGGATAATTTCTTAAATAAGTTTATGTTGAAGGTTAACATTTATAATATTCGTTGCCATGTTAAATTACGAAATATTTCCCAGTCTAAAGTTAGGAGCATACAGTATGTTATTTTACAAAGAAAGATGCCGGGGCTTAAATAAAGATAAATGTATCAGCTTTTTAGTTTAAGTCTCTCTCTCCTCTCTCTCTCTCTCTCTCTCTCTCTCCCTCTCTCCTCCTCTCTCTCTCTCTCTCTCTCACTCCTCTCCATCTCCTCTCTCTCTCTCTCTCTCTCTCTCTCTCTCTCTCTCTCTAGTCTGGCGATTAGAAAAGTGAATGACCATGACTGCATGAAGGTCTTATCAAGGTTTTCGGCAAAAAACAATGGTCTATAGGTAGCGAGGAAATTCTTTGCTATTGAATAAGACAGAATGGTAAAACTCCCGGACATGATTATACCAAATTAGTCGAAAAACTAACTCACAATTAGCATAATATTACAAAGAAATTATGACTTAAAAGAAACTGGAACGTTGTTGGGATCCGGCAAAAGAACACAAATATATATAGAATTAGTACTGTCGGCTACCCATTACCAACTTTTAAGGGAAACAGCCTCGGTATGTGTGTGTGTGTGTGTAGTACTGCAAATAAGTGGGATCAGAAAATTAAAATATTTGTTAGGCCCTGGAAGCACATAAATGCTCAGAATTGAGTTGTAACTGATTACATCAACAATGATTAAAATAAATGCTGATCTGTAATGGAAATGAAGTCAGAAATGGGAAACGCTATGTTTACAGAGACGAAAAATGCCAAAAGTAAGGCTCATTTATGGCTCAAATGCTGTTAGTTGCCTGTCACTAATGAATAAAAGTCTAGTTTTTAAGCAATAAGATTAATATAAGGATGGGGGAGATGCCAAAATAGGAGAACTTGACAATTGATAAAACTCCACCAACTCGTCAACAACTCCATGCAAACTTCTTGCCCAATTTGTAGGTTCTCTCTTCTGCTCTTCTTCTTCTTCTTCTAAACAGTGGCACAGAATTACGCAACATTTGAGCAACTTCAGGTATCTAATCACTTTCCCTCCCTTCATGTTCAAAATCTCTCTCTCTCTCTCTCTCTCTCTCTCTCTCTCTCTCTCTCTCTCTCTCTCTCTCTCTCTCTCTCTCTCTCTCTCTCATCTCTCTCTCTCTCTCTCTCTCTCTCTCTCTCTCTCTCTCTCTCCTCTCTCACGCTTTAAGAAATATTAAAGTATTTCACCAGAGTGAAATTAGAGATAAAAAAAAATTCCTTGAGGTCTTTATTAAAATAATGATTAAAATTTATTTATTTAAAGACATCATGCCAGAAGACAAACATTCGTCAACTCAGCATAAAAAGGTGGAATTACGCAGAAAAAAAATATCGCAAAAGGGGTTTTTCATATTTCTTTCTGTAGGGGAGGGAAAAATAAGACCCCCCCAAAAGCAGATTTTCGCTTTATTTTTTAATTAGTTGGAAAAAGGATTTATTTTGTTTTAGTTATCAGATTTCACGTTTTCCAAGTATTTTGAAATTCTTTTGCCAATATTTGAAAGACACAGGTATAAAATTTATATAAAAAAAATATTCTGTACTTTAAAACGGCAGAGTCATTTATAATTGAAACTAAAATAATGAAGAGAATATTCTGCAAGGTTACTTAAGTTTCTTGTAGTAGTCTCAACGAATTATTTTAGGTGGCTCTCGGTCCTTCCCCAATGTGTGTGTGTGTGTGTGTGTGTGTGTGTGTGTGTGTGTGTGAGAGAGAGAGAGAGAGAAGAGAGAGAGAGAGAGAGAGAGAGAGAGAGAGAGAGAGAGAGAGAGAGAGAGAGAGAGAGAGAGAGAGAGAGAGAGAGAGAGAGAGAACAG
>JAXCGZ010017515.1:57500-59020 GCA_037179515.1 Halocaridina rubra | reverse complement strand
TATATATTCTTGTCAGCTCATTAGCTCACAGGAAACTTGTCATAAACACTAATATTCCCCTAAGAAAAATTCTATTCTGGAACAGTGAATTAATATAAAAAGATTAGTGATTAGTTTTACGTCAGGGACTCCCTTTTCTAGTAATGGCTAGGAGGGTGCCTTCTTGCGATGGACTTTGGATTTGGTGGGTGTGATCATTACTATGAGTGAATGCCTTTTCTAACCTCAGACCGTGGCCTATATAATTTCTTGGGCATGGTAGGAATAGGCATATAGTTTTGTGGCCTAAATAATGGTGTCCTTGTCTGCCGTGATCCATATTTTACTACTTTTGATGTAGTATTCTGGTCTAGGCCTATATGAAGAGAATTTAGACCTGAATCTTGACTCTGATTATAAACATTCTTTAGTCGAACACTTAATAGCTTCTGTGAGATCAGAAAAATAAATTCATGGATTTTTTATTTCATTCTGTTTGTATTATTTTAATTGTTTTATTGTATCTGGGTTTTCTGGAGTTTATCTTAGATAATATAAGAAAAATATACAAAGAATATAGCAACTTTGGGGGGTCTTTAGCTTTTCTTGAAATTTTTTTTTTTTTGGATGTTGCAGTTTCATAAATAAAAATAAAAATAATAATCTCGTATTCCTGGGTCCACAGACTAAAGGTTAAGAACACCTGCAGAGGAAAGTTAATGGAACAGTAAAAAGAGATTAGAATGGGGGGGGGGATTTTTTAACATATAGGTGAAGAGATGGAGGGTGCAAGAGGGAGGCAAAGGAAGGGTTGACGATATGGTACCAAAATGGAAAAGAACTTGGGGGCATTTCTAACGACGTGGGAGGAGATATGGAAGGGGTTGGATGGGAGGGGATGGGAGAATGGTATGGGAGGTCAGATAAGTCCCGTTAGGCCAATGTCGCTCCATCCATTCCTCGGATTTATCAAGTGTCTTTATCATTCTACTTTTTTTTTTTTTAGTTCACGTGCAGGAAGTTCATATTTAGTATTATCTCGCTGTAAATTCCTGTTATTCTTATTCTTATTATTATTATTATTATTATTATTATTATTATTATTATTATTATTATTATTATTATTATTATTATTATTACAGCCACAGCAACAGTAGCAGTGTTAGTAGTAATAATAGTAGTTGTTTTTATTGGTAGAATATTAGGCTGCAGTCTGAATTCTGAGTCTTCGGTTCAGGTTTTTGTGTTACTACTACTACTGCTGCTACTACTAAGTATGAACTGTAATATAAGAAAGTAGGAAGATAAGGTATGAAGAAAACAGAATGGTCAGAAGCATACACACTAAGATTCTTACAATGGGCACAGGAAATTCTCGGACCAAAACCTACTTACCGAGATTCCTGAATATCTCTCTCTCTCTCTCTCTCTCTCTCTCTCTCTCTCTCTCTCTCTCTCTCTCTCTCTATATATTATATATATATATATATATATATATATATATATATATATATATATATATATATATATATATATATATA
>JAXCGZ010017515.1:30000-47500 GCA_037179515.1 Halocaridina rubra | reverse complement strand
AGAGTGTTGGCCCTTTGATAGTGATCATCTTTGAACCTGCTTCTGTGTTTGTTCTGTGAATAAAGTCACTGCTCTGTCTTGTGTTGGTTTCCCTTATATCCCTGACTGTTTTTAAATCAAATAGCCAGCTAGGATAATGATGGTCCAAAATTTTGAATACAAAAACATAAATAGCATAAGCGACCTTATTGTCTGCCCGCAGCCACCCAAGTTTATTGAGAGCTGGTGTGATGTGGTCATATTTTCTTATTCCTCCCAGGGCAACTCGAGCTGCAAAATTAATAAGCTTCTGTATTCTGTTTATCTGAGTCTTAGTGGTAGCTCCCCAAACAGTTGTGCAGTAATTAATGTGACTTAGGGCTAGAGATTCAACAACAGTTATTCGAGTGGTAGTCTCAAAATTGTCTTTTATACGTGATAAGTACATTAATGTTCCTGTAACCTTTTTGCATACTTTATCTATGTGGGAATCAAACACATCTGACAAGTCATTACACTCTCCATCTCTGTTTCTCTTTATGTATTCTTCGTGCCCAGGCCCGATGAGGGCTGTTTTATTTTATAATTTTTTTTGGCCCGTCCTGGTGTCACAATTATAAAAAAAAAATATACCGTATATATATATATATATATATATATATATATATATATATATATATATATATATATATATATATATATATATATATATATCTCCTTACAGAACTTACGTATGTAGTATACGCAGATATATGCCCATAACCTTCCTGTTATAATTTATGACAGCTTTAATGTCAAATACTTTGATTCTGAACTTTTATTACATTGCATTTCAGCATCTATCCCTCCCGCTATTTGTCTGATTTGCGTTACATATGTTGGATGTAACACTGATCTTGCTGTAGTTCTTCTAACCTTGGGAACCATGTTTTTGGGTGGAATGTATTCAGGATTCTTATCAAATCACATTGATATTGCTCCACCTCTTGCTGGTACTCTTATGGGTATCACAAATACATGCCCAACTGTTCCTGGCATTGTGGTGCCTTCCTTTGTGGGGTACATGACTCATGGCAATGTAAGTAAGACTCTTATAGTTTTAGATAAAAGCTTTAGTGTTATAAGATTGATTAATATGAATCAAAACTCTTTCATGTATCCATTGTGTTTATATTCAAACACCATTGTGCATACACATTGTGCATACAGTATAATGCAAAATGAGACTAATTATTTATTTTCTCCACAGCAAACTGTAGAAGCTTGGCGCACAATCTTCTTTATCACTCTTGGAATATTTGGCTTGGAAGCAATAGTTTTCTGCGCATTTGGTTCCGGTGAAGAACAGGAATGGGCTAAACCTAAACCACGTCAAGATCCCGAAGAGCAAAAGCTAAATGAAGGATTATAAAAGATGAGATTATTGGAGTCTGAATCTTGATGACTGTTCATGTGGACTTTACTTGAGGTGGACATTACAGATTGGCAAATAATGAGGAATGGTTAATCATGATCAAGTAATGACATATTTGCGGAATCTTTACAATTACGTTTATGGTCATATAAAATTACCTCTCTGTATTGTTTAATTTGTTTAATTCTGTAATGTCTGTTTGTCCTATATAACAGGTACAAGGAATTAAAAGGTTACCATATTCACCCAAGGGTAGAAAGAAGCAAGGATAGCTACAACTCATCAACTTACCAAGCACTTATAGTCTCAATACAATACTGCATAAAAATTGAACTGCCTATAAGTGAAAAGATACTCCTAACCTTACTTTGTATTTTGTGGTATGCAGCTATACAATACTGTCTGATAAATCGATGGTTAGTGTAAGAAGACTGAAGTTATTTTAGTTTTTTGTATATTTTGGATACAATTAACATATTCTTAATAGACAAAATATGCGAAAATGCAGAACATAAAAACTCAAAAGTTTCACTGAAATGATCACCTCTGCCTCCGGTAATTATTCATAAACATGCAGAATGTTCTATTATTATAACAAAAGAGTGCTGTGGCAGCTGTACATCTATTGAGTAGAATATATGAATGTTGTAACATACAGTCTCCAAAAGTGATTTCCTGTGATAAAGTCTATTTACATAAAAGAATAAGAGATTTCTGTATCAAAGAAGAAATATTTCATTCATTAATTAGCATAGTGAAAAAATTTACATTTGAAGACTTGTCTTATATATTACAGATCTCGTTTTACCTTAAATACAGCGGAAAATGACTAGTTTCTGTATCAAAATTTTTTGTGTGTTTATACATAAATCAACAAACCAGTAAACAAGAAAAATGACTAACATAAGACTCATAAGTGTTCCTGTGGCTGAAATTTCTACATTGAGTCTGTAGAGATACTATAGGAGGTATTTTTGTTACTGAAGATATTTTCCTAACTACTTTTTTCACTAAGTTTATTGCCTTTATCTAAGTTTAGTTATAGCAACCGTCCTAGCCCTTGGTAGAAAAGGGACTCCGTGACGTAAAACCGGAACAAACATTTATCATCTGACTTCCCATCCCCCAAGTTTTATCTATTTTTCCCTGCGGTATTCCCATACTCACCTCTGGTATCACCCTTTTCATCGCCTAAAATAGGAATTCTCAAGCTTTGGTTCATGGTCCCTAGATTTTGTTTTATGCAGAGCTACACTGCAGGTGTATGTATGGCTATTCTAGTTCCTGAGCTCATTGTTGAAATGACGTTATTAGCGGCTTGCTATTGTTTGTTGATGTACTGATTATGTTTGCTGATTTAGCAGGGGCCTGGAAATCACAGACTCCACTCGTATCTCCTCAGCATTCTCAGTATGAGTGAGTGAAAATTTCTCATATTAATTACTAAACGAGGAGGATTCGAACTCGGGTCCAATGGAGTAGCAAACAGGGCTGTAATAATTTATTCTTATTTTAAGTATATTTATTTGAATTTTGCAATGAACATTTTCCTCGTATTTAAGAGTTCAGTCAAAGACACGTATTTCTTAATTCAAGAAAATCATGTCATAAATAATATATAGGCCATGAATTTCAAAGGTTGAGAACCCCTTCCCTGAAAGGATATACCGCAGAAATTGTTGTATATATGCAATGTATACCATGACAGTAGGGTTTTTTTATACGTCTCTGAAATATATTTTATGCAATATCATTCTTCGATACTAGTGCAGCCGTGTTGGCATTTTTCGACCTAACTCTTTATTTATTTATTTATTTATTTATTTATTTTCTCTTTTTTAATGGGCTTTGTCTTGTTGGATGATTGTGTTGGTTGTATTAGTATATGTTATCTGTTTATCGTTTCCAAATCTGAAGTAGTCGTTTTGCCACAAAATCTGTAATTGGTGTCAACATCTGCAGTTGGTATGTTGTGCCAAAATATGAACTTAAGTATATAATATTGTGCCAAAAATGTGAACTTAAGTATATAAAATTTTGCCAAATATATGAGCTTAAGTACAGTATATAAAATTGTGCCAAAATATGAACTTAAGTATATAAAATTTTGCCAAAAATATGAACTTAAATGTATAAAATTGTGCCAAAAATATGAACTTAAGTACAGTATATAAAATTGTGCCAAATTATGAACTTAAGTATATAAAATTCTGCCAAAATATGAACTTATGTACTGTATATGAAATTATGCTTATTTCAACATGGCCACAGCTGAAGTAAAATGACTCTCATATAACGCATGTATTGTTTCCCTTTCTATCTTGTGCTGAGAAGAACAAAATCGAGATTGAACCCATTATCACCTATATACTTCCTTATCCATTTTCTTCGGCTCATACTACACACTGAAACTATGGGCATGCAATATTCTTTTTCCCCATGACCAGGGATAAACCATAAAACTTTTAACTGGAGCTCCATAAAACTTTTAACTGGAGCTCCTAGTAGTTGAGTTACCCCCAGCACTTGATATATTATTCAGGCAAAGTTTCTCGTTGTGCCCTATGGTGGCAGGCACAACATCAAATAATGGCCCCAACGTATTCCCTGCGTGTCGTAAGAGGCGACTAAAAGTGGACAGGGCGAGGGGACTGGGAATCCCCCCCTTGTATTAATCTCCCGCGAGACGTCAAAGAAGAGGGGGGTAGAGGGGAGAGTAACTTCTCCCCAAACTCTAGTTTTGTTTCTTTTTTTTATGTCGGCTGCCCCCAATGGGGGAAACAGCCAAGGTAGATAATAAAAAAAAAAAAATAATTCAGCTTCTCTTTCGTTTCAGCAGAAAACGTATAAAATATCTCTTCCTCGTTCTTTCCTCTAAAATTTTACCTTTGTCAAAGAAATGTTATTAAGAGTGTCGTTATCTCTCCGTCACTATAAGTGAATCTTTGTAATAAATTTATATTTGTTTTTCTAGTCACGGTTAGCCTTGGTATTTAGGGGTAAATGCCCTTCCTTCCTTTGTCGTGCATGTCACCTGTTGGAACGTTAAGTATTCATTGCTAACATTATTCATTCATGAATAACATAATTTCAACAGCAAACCTGTTACCCACAGTTATTTGTTTATTCTCCGTAACTCATCAAATTCACACAAAAATAATTTTTAATTTTCCCTCAAACTGTAAGACATTTTCACCTTCTTATACATGATGTTGGTATTCAGTTTTGCCCATAATTAGCCTAGAGCTTTCACTACACTGGGAGTCTTATTTTAGATTCAAACCAGATAATTTAGGACATATCAATAATGCGGGTAGAGTACCCTTGTACTTTCCCTTATAGAGATATGTTGGACGATTTCATAAACTTTCTCAGGCTTGTTTGTATTCTTAGTGATAGTATAGTTTATGACCAGAATTGCCATGAGGAGTCCTTAAGCAAATTTGTATGTTTAGACTGTATCTGAGGACGTCAGTCTGTATGGGTTCTGTGTGTAGCTGGTCCATCATGTGGCTTTATGTAGCTAAAGTACATAATGTATATAGTTCATGTATTGTAAGTGATTTATCGAAAATTTTTATCTTTTCTGAGTTATTGTTAATAGGTTGCATTTAAGTTTTACTGCCCTGTATTGGAGGTCTTATTTTGTGATTTAATATAGCTTAAGCATAAGTTTGATTGTTGCCCTATTATAACTCCTTGATTGAAAAATATAGATTTAGCTACGATCGTTAGAATTATCTGAGTGAGCTTGCATGTGTAATCTTTGGTCATGAGAGGTCGAAACATTTATTTTTTATATAAATTAATAATATATTTAGGTATAGAATCTGATTTATTGAAAAATACAGTTTCCTTGCAAGATATTATTTGCAGAGTTATATAATTATTCCAGGCAGGAGCCGGAACAGAAGATGAGATGCACTGTCCACAGGAGATTAAAAGGTGTGCACGAGATTGAGTCAGGTGATGCTATGTGATAATATCATGCTATAACAAACTCTGCACAATCAAGCCCCCATGACAGTGCAAACCGGGAGAACTTTATGCCTGGTTCCTGAATTTGGCATTGGTGATGGGTATATCTGGTTCGCTGTTTGCATAAATTTGTCTGTGAGCGAATGCGATGTTTACGTTTATAGAGGGACACATGTTACTTTTGTCATTACAAGCGTAATGATCCTCGTTTTATGTCACTGTTAGTCCCCATTATGTGGGTGGACACAGACAGGGAGTGCTTGGGGAATTAATGCTTGATGCTCTTCCTATCGCCCCAGGGTGGGCTCCATCATAGAACTGTCAGCTCCTGGTTTGAGTATATTAAGCATTCGGCTACCATCCTCCCAATTGTGTAGGTATAAGTACTGTACTCTTTTCATTTATAAGGATTGAGAATTAAGCCATTTTTTATTTTAAACTAAACATTTATGATACTTTAAACCAAAGCAGATTGAAGGGGAAATAGGTATTCACTTGTATCTTACTATGTAAGTCATCATAGACTGGTTAAAGTAACAGGGTTACAACATCCATAAAAAAAAAAGATTGGAGTCTAATAGCTTTTATTTGTTCTTACGTAAAGACAGATTCTATTTGGAGAACGGGAATTTAGAGCTTTCAACAATGATCAGGTAATACTTGAGATTTTAATCTTCTCCTTGATTGAAACTTGAAGGAATATAGGGTAACTTGTGTTTTTGTGTCACTATTAGTCCCCAATGGGGGTGACACAGATGGCTCGATAATGGGGATTTAAGGGCAGATGTTCTTCCTAACACCCCACTGTTGGCTCGACCTTAGGTGCAATCCCCCATGCTATATAGAGTATGGAATTGTACTTAATGATATTGACAAGTGATTACAGAGCAGATATCATGAACATCTGTTTCCAAACTTAACTTTTGTCTAAATAATGCAATGTAAAAGATTGTTTGATGAGAAAATATTCAAGTATATCCAAAACAGAGTACACAATTCTCGTTTTCGTTAATGAGAGGTTTGGTCCAGTCATTTTGTGATGCTAGTGATGATTGTTATGACTTCTTAAAAGATCATACCATGTTTACCCGTACAAAATCCATAGGGCTCACAACTTTCAGTATCACTATACTGTACACTGTTCACGTTTCACTATCATTATACACTGTTTAGGTATCTCTTTACATCCTAAAATTATACTTACTACAATGATTTGCAAATGTTACTTCAGCTACATAAACTTGCAGCTTCAAAATGTTTCTGTAAATTTGTTTTGCACTTGATATGTAAATTTGAAAAGGACTTCGTCGAGCACAGTTTAATTGAAAATATTTTTTGTTTCTGTAACACTGGGAGACAAAGAATATTGCCCTCACTGGGCATGGGGACCAGCAAAACATTGAAAAGAAAAAGTAGAAGCATAAGGAAAAGGCAGAAATATGAGAATAATAAACAATAAGTAAACAACCTTAAAGAATCGTCAAAAGTACCTTAAAATATTGTTCAGAGGCAAGATATGGAATCATGACTATATATCCATGATTTTTGAAAATATAAGGACAAAGAAAATGCAGTATTAAAAAAATCTTTAATTCAAATGTAAGCATCTTATGAAAAGGACCATGAAAAGACATTCACCTACAGCTTAAAAAATTAATAACACAGAAACTCACGTTAGAGCAGTTATAAGAATATATAAATATCCATACATTTTGCAGTTTCAAATAATTGAGACAGTGAACTTATGAACACATTTCATAATATTATGAGGAAGAAATTCCCTCCTTTTGTGGCGAGAAAAAAATATTCAGGAAGAGAGGGATTTCATGCTTCTCGATTTCCTATCCCTCTTAGTTGCCTCCTATAAAACTTATTAAAAGATCACCACCATTGGGTAATATTCCTTTAGTCTTTTACAACACCAGGAATTACAATATAAAAATTCTTTTTCACTTACTACCTAACAGAATGACAGCAGTGGTATTCAGCACACAGGCTCCATTAGATATCTGCTGCAGATAATTGTTTCTTTGCGCTTTTCCTAAATAAACTAGTTTGGTTGGCTTCGTTAAATACCGTTTTCTTTTTAAGAGGAAAATTATACATATGCATAACAGGTTTACAATATTCTTCTCTTCTAATGCAGAGGTTTATTTATATTATTTTTTTATTACAAATAACTAAATTTTCAATTAATATACTCAGATAAATTCATATTACATAATAAATACTAGAAAAATTGTTTCAGTGCTTGAGAACCGATGAAACACTTAAACTGATACATGTAAAAGTCGAATATCATTCACTTTCCTCTTCCGATTCTGATGATGATGGCGGAAGTTCAATTTCATCTGCAAGAAAATTATCTGCTTAAACCTCGTTATATCAGACACACGAATGCATGCACACACACATACAAGCATGAGAATACGCACGCACGCATATAATGCATGGTTCCCATTAGATCCTGAGATAAAATCCCTGAGAGCTTGAGACTAAATTCTCACAGTGACTCAATGCCTTATCTTCATCAAAAACACTTGGAGAAAAGGCAGAGAGGGTAGTGGTGTCCCATTAAGTCCAAAGGTTCAGAGAGTAGGTTTCTATGATGGAACATTATTACACAGAGTTCAGGCTTCAAAAATTGAATAATTGTACTGTATATCTCAGTTACAATATTAAGACATGATACCTCTAATTTGATTTCTGTAATTTTCAACATTAACACTTACACATTTGCTGCACAATTAAGGTAAACACTAAGTAACAAACTATAAGTAAAGTACTGCAAACAGGTTCATAGTCACACCTTCTACAGATTTTCTTCTGAGTGGCAAGGTCGGAGTCCTGAAATCAACTTGCTTGGTGTTCCTAAGTTGTGACAGACAAGACAAACAAAATATAAACATTCAGGCAAAAGGAATGCATCTATAGGCTCTGCTTGCAAAGGCAGCAATCATACCTTTTCTCCTTAAAGCTTCTTCTTCCAATTCCTGAATATATTTATTTTGTTCTTCCACAACGCTAGTGCTGTTAGTGCAAGCAGCGTATCTATCTAGGATTTCCTCGTTGATGCTGAGAAATGTCTTTCCCCATTTAAATTTGCTCAAATACAGCTCTGCTGCTTTTTTCTCACCTGTAAGTGAAGTAGCTTTATTAAGAATGAAAAAAAAAATTTACCTTTACTAATAATGCAGTTACTTTGCATTAAGCAGCAAGATTAAGTCGATATATAATTTATCATCAGAAGGGTTCCATCCATGAAAGACAGATTAGTAAATAATATTTATATATTGTTTACGTTAACGAAAAGAGAAAATACATATTACCGTATTTCCTCATATCAGTGGTGGGTGACTTAAATGCTATAGGGGATAGGTGTATTAGGAGGCGACAAGCTCCCTCTTTCTGAATTTATTTTCTTATAAATTAACCATTAAAAGAAAAAACTGGTGAAAATTTAAGTTCTAGAGCCTCAATTCTTTTGTATTACATGTATTTGTGGCCACATGCCAGTTTATGTGGAAGATGCTATGCAAGGCAAATAAAATATGTATACAATAATACCACTAATAGTTTTGCAACGATTTGGGTGTGCATTGAAAGGTTAAATTATAGCTCAGAACGAGGCATAGGCATACATGCTGATGACTATAAATTTAATTCATCATTTTCTAAAATGCACAACTGTCTTTAATTTAATAGCATTAGAGTAAAGACACCACTTACAGCTTAATCACTTCTTTTCCTCTAGTGACCTACCATATTTGCGAGGCAAATACTGAACACAACCAGTATTAGTACAAGTAATATTTTTGCTACACAAGTAAAAAAGTATTAGATCTGTATGCAGTACTAAGAAGTCATTTGGCAAAGATATATTTTGATTTGAGGGCTCATGAAAAAACTCTTTTATCTTTATGCATCTATATGTATATGTAAATATGTGTTGGCTTGTATATATATATTTAATACCTTTTAACCTTTTAACATTCATTACAACAACATTTCTTCATCTTTACTTCGGTTCAAATAACTAATAGCACAATATAATTTTTGGAGAAATGAAAAACCTCGTAATGAAAACATCTTACCACATATATACATGGCTGCCGCATAAGCTTCAACGCATGATAATTTGCACGGTTTCCCATAATTCACGGGGTTGCAAGCAACCAAATAAGGAAGGAGCCTCGGGTGGGATGACTTCATTCGTTTGAATGGCGTCTCCTCTATTCTTGCCCACGAGCAATCGACAACGGCAATACCTTTTTCAAGCAATATAGTCCTGTCTTCAGGGGATACACACTGTAAAGGATAAAACAGTTCAGTCATCATTCTGTAAATTGTTTATATTTAGTTGGAGCTGCAATATATGTTAATATAAATAACTACAGGTCTTTCTGCTTTGTTATATACTTATAAAATATGTTTTACTTATATCTCTGGGATGGTTGTGAAACGTATCTATGCCCATTATCATTGTTTCTTATGGAAAATGACTTGTTACATTATGCGAAAATTACAATACGCGGCACTTCTTAGAACCTATCTTCGCGTTATTAAAAGAACTAGGAGTACTGTATATAGCAAATTCTAGCACATAGGCATCCAAAGCCTTTTGGTCCAAACTAGCTGCCTCTCCATGCCTAACAACACTATGAATTCCAGTTCATCGATGAAATTTTTCAAACCAGCCTCTGTTTGCTTTAAATATGTCAATTTTAGTGTCACTAGCACTGGAGTGTTCGCTACTAAATCATGGTGTTACTGTAAAGCCTTCGCGCATATTATAGCCTCACTAACACTATCTCTAGGAAACTCGTTTTCATTTATCATAACTAACAATAATTTTTCTACCTCTTCTATGGTCTGAGACCTATGATTCCTTAAAATAGTAACTCCTATAGCCATGTTAACCGCCTTTAAGACCTCTTTATTCTTTAAAATAGTACAGATGGTCGATTTCACCATGTCACACTTCGTGGCGAGATCAGAAACACAAACACTGTTCTTATGTTTAGCTATGAATTTTTTTTTCGTTTCAACCATAATACATTTAGGCTTTTAAATGCCACTATCACAGACACTTTTCACTTTCTTAGCAGCCATAATGAGGGCTAGCTGAAAGTAATAAAAAAAAAAAAAAATTGGAAATCTACAATGAACAAACTTCACAGTGTGGGCACCAATGCAGAACTGAGAGGAAACAGATGGTCGCCCAGGCGGATGTGCGTGCGTATGCGTGTTCGTACTTCTAGGATTCTTCGAGAGTCAATGCAAAATTTGTTCGAAAATTGTGTTCGTAGGTTGATTAGTTCTTGGTGTTCGTAGTTCGTATGTGGAGGTTCCATTGTAAATGTATGTGTGTGAAAGAAAAAGATAACTGAACTAAGCTCTGACACGACAGTCCTTTAAGATGTATCTCTTCAGGAAATGTAACATTTAGGAAATACTTGTATGAGGTGACATTTACATAGGTGTGAGAGAGTAATGAGCTAAAAATATCTTTTGCTTACAAATAGTATATCATTATTTGCTAGGTTTAAACTGTACCCTGCAAAAAAGTTCCCCAGACATAATATATATTATATATATATATATATATATATATATATATATATATATATATATATATATATATATATATATATATATATATATATATATATATATATATATATATATATATATATATATATATATGGCAAGTCATCATCATTTGGACATTATTCTCTTCTTTTTACACACGAGAATCCTCGTCATATTTCCTGTTATCATAAGAACTGCCTGCTTGGTCATATGTGAAGAGTAGTGTCTGTTAAATACTTTTTACTAAACAAAAACCAGTTGAATGAAGAATTAAGGATAAAACAGAACAAAAACTTAAGTCTGGTTTCCTAGTTCTACTCATTTCTGTACAATCTGCAACAGACTTTCCTCATTCTAGATTATCTTGATCTTTTAGTAGTGATATCTCTATTATCCTTCTCATGGTGTAATAACCATTATTAATTATTAAGTTACTTGTAGCCATATATAAAATCCATAATTTTAAGGTCAAATTTTTACTGCAGTTAAGATGCTATACAAGGTTATCATCAGCTATTCATAGCATACCACCTATAAACATAACTCTACCAATGAGTGTGGTCAATTATATATATATAGTATGGAGAGGGTTTATAGAGGAGGAATGAAAAGAAAGTTTTATATGTAATGCACACAGAGTTAATTATTTAACTGATTAATAGATAAGAAATACCCATACTTCTTTAAAAAAAAAAATAAAATAAAAAATAAATAAATCCCAAATAATACAGAAGTAGCTTTTAAAATAATCTTTACCATACCAGTGTTGCTTCAAAACAATCTGGCTATGATCATTAAAACTGTGGAGTTGTATTGGTATGTACAATATGTCTCTTAAAAGGCATTGCAAGGTAAATTAAAGCAGGGAATTTAGGCTACTTTCCTTTCCTATTGCGCTGCTGTGGGCTAGTGTGCAGGTCCATCACCTCCCGTGTCAAGCACTCTACTAGCGATGCTACTACGGTCCCAAGTGATTATGTTAGGGAACTTGACCGAAAAGTATTACAATGAAGTGAGTGTATGAGATGGAAATAGTTTAATAAACCCATTGGTAACTCATGTCTACACCACCTGTCTTCCACACAAGGGGTCTTGAGTTTAACTCCCAAGGTGGGTCACACACTGCCCTTGCCAGAAGCACTTGGGAATAAGAGGGAGCGTATAGCACAATTACTTTACACCATTAGTGGTGTGAGGTCTGTTGTGAAGCAGTATCTTCATGTGCAAGATTTTGGTAATGGCAAAAATACTAACAGTAAAACATGTTATCAACTTACTTTCTGACCAATAGGGGACAGAACTATGCCGTTGAATCTCTGACCTAATTTTAGGAGTGATACCAGGCCAAATCGAGCCAGTTTTCTGCCAGAGCACTTCTGAGGGTCACAATGCTGTAGATCCCACATTGACACAGGATAGGTAATACTCTCGGGATCTAATCTCTAAAAACAAATAAATAGAAATATGTAAGGTTATTTGCAAAATATAGTATTCTCTAGGTCGGTGAATGTTTTTTTTTATAACTTCAATGCAATACAAATAAGTTAAAATGATCATTAGAATGTGGAATTTTTTCTTAGCCTGTGAGTAATCATTATAGCTGCAATGAGACCTTAGAAAGAAAAGAAGGAAAACTTCTTTTCTTTTTTTAAGCAAAGCTATATTTTACAGGGAGTAACTACCGACGGGCAATTAAAATGGCATCCATCCATATTTACCCAGCCACATTTTCTCAAGGATCAATTATTGGATTGATACCACTGACAGGCTGAAAAGCCTGAGTGGAAACTTTTATAATCTGTTACATATGGAGATGACCCATATGAAAATAACAATCCTCATTCACCATAGCTCATAACTTGAGAATATTTCAGATATGATCAATCCATGACCTAAAATTACAAAACATACCTCATCATCACTGCCATTTTCTTCATCAGTATCATTATCTTCAGCATCATAATCATCTAGATTCTCTCTACTTTTGGGCTTTCTGGCATTTTCACTGGCAGTGTTGACTGCCTCTTCCTCTTCATCTGTAAAATGTGCATTTACTATAAAAACCATTAATGTCACGAGAAGTACTAATTAAGATAGTGAATATTACTAATTTCTACTATGTATATGCAAGTAAGGAATACCGGAATTCATTAGAAGAGTATATTTTTACCATAAACCCTGCAAAAATACAATGTAGTACACCTACTACATGGAGAGATGGGTAGTTTTCTCTCTGCCAATGATGTTTAAGAATAGCTCAGGTGTTGTTTTGCTACCCTCTGTATTTTGGGAGATATTCTAGCTAGGAAGAGAGATATAGAGAGAAATTTAACTCTGAATGCAGTATCTATATTCTGTACTGTTTTTAGCCCAGATGCATAAATATGTATGGGTAGAGCTTCAAGATTTTCTTTAACTGCTCTTTAGTTTTGGAGAGTATGCTGTACAAGGAAGTATCAAGGGTATAGAAATATAATCAGCATTAAAGGTACATTAGCATTGTTTGCCTAAATCTATATATAAATGATAACACATTTGCATTACCTCTCACTGTTAGTCTCCTCAATGCCTCTTCTTCTACATCTGTCCCTGCAGCAATACCGCTCGAAACGGCATCTGTTTCGAATCTTTCACGTCTGCTTGATGCTTCGTTAACTGGGCTCTTTTTAACTTTAGACCTAATATGCTTTTGGAGTCTTTTACCGCCATATTTTTTACTTGATTGGCTCATTATTACAGCTTAATCTCTAATTTCTTTCTGCAATACAAAAACTATCATTTCATATACTATACTGAAGTTCTTACGAAATTGTCTATCAATGTACCTTGCCAATATTATGCTCTCCCTTAGGTAAATTAGGAGGACGTATATTTTTGTCAACACAGCGGCTTTCATCACAAATATCGCTGATAGTTTTCTAATTCTATGGGTTTCAGAAACGAATTATATATATATATATATATATATATATATATATATATATATATATATATATATATATATATATATAAAAAAGAGTCTAACCTGTGAATTTTTACCTGTGACTTTATTACTGGCCACATATATGACTAATCCTCTTAGCATCTTGGGGTATACAAGTATTTTATTTATGGGTCGGAACGTTACAAGTCACAAAACCCCAATAAAAACTAGTATTGACAACGATTCGACATTTTAATATATATAAAAGAATAAAAAATAAAAATCCACAAGAACTGCAGCAAATAGTGTTAGCAGAGATTCGTTTTATGCACCCCAATATTTTAAGACTAAACTATGACCAAAGTAACCAAACTAACTCAAATTTAGAGCATTAACTACCAACCGAGTTATGGAAGGTGCATATATTTAACTGTAAATATTTGGTTACTTTGGCTTATGTTATTTAATGAAAAATTATTCTCTATGAAACAAGCGTACCTTGACTCCAAGGCAATATCGCCAACAATAACAGTTTTTCACAGAAATCCCTAAAAGTGGGTCAAAATATCCCTGTGGTTCCCTAAAGTACAGTAAATATCACTATACGTCCCTACACTTTAAAATTGATGTTAAAACCATTTTAATAAGATTTCTTAAGCAGAATTAGTATAAAAAAAAAAAAAAAAAAAAAAAAGCAAATCAAGATAATAAAAACCCGATATACTCTACAGATCTCTTATTGGTGTGGGAAAATTGTAACAAGAGCTCACAATTTTAATGTATTCAGCAAAAGCAATAAGTATAGTGTAATTATATAGGTATATAATTATGCACAAGGGAAAATAAATGTAAATTCTAGTATATAAAGAGCTTTTAACAGTTACGGAGTTAGGTGCATAAATATGCATGAGTTTAAAATGAAAAATTTATTTTATTCTCAGATTTAAGTTGACAAACGATTGTGAATCTAATAATCAAGGAAATTATGGACCATTTTTGTTTAGCTTCGTTGTGTTTTTATTATGTTAATGTTTGAAACTTTTGTAATAAATTATTGAGCACTTGGGAATTCGTATTAATTCACGTATAAATACCGGGAATTTCTAGGTCGTCCCAATAGTCCCAACTACGTTGGAAAAAGCAAAATATCCTTACGTTTAGGGCCATGTCCCTACAATTTGCAATACTGCTCGTAGACCATATGGCTTTGTTTACATTTTGATGTATAATGAAACGAAATTCTTGATATGAGTACATTTATAGAAATATATATATATATTTTAAGCTTTTAAATAATATTAATAAAATTACAAAATACGAGTACAATTTTCATAGCTGTAATATTATATTTGTATATATTAATTCATAAACTTAAGAATAATATAAGCTTTATTTACAATAGCGAGTGATTGATTTCGCCTTTATATCGGCTCCTCATTAGAAGTTAACTTCTTACTGCTTAAAGTGTTTGATATTTTTTATATTCTTTTCATGTATGTATAAAGCTATATACTTTGGCTTGCATATCATCAATAGCACTATCTGGCTATTTAATTATAATAATAATAATAATAATAATAATAATAATAATAATAATAATAATAATAATAATAATAATAATAATAATAATCCGGTTTTACGTCACGGACTCCCTTTTCAACCAAGGGCTAGGACGGTTGCCTTCTTGCGAAGGACTTGTTTTGGCAGATGTAATCCTTACCCTGAGTGCATGCCCTTGCTAACCTCAGACCGTGACGGGGCGCGAACCCTCGACCTGACGCCTCAGAGTCGCGGACGCTACCGGTTGAGCCACGGCGACCACAATAATAATAATAATAATAATAATAATAATAATAATAATAATAATTTTGATTTTGCATGATGGTCGGAAATGTGACTCGAAACAATTAGTTTTGTTTTTTAGCCCATCCTGGTGCCAAAATCATTAAAAAAAAAGGCTAATAGCTGCTTTGGATAAGAACAGAATATTTTTATTTATTGCAGTGTACTTAGCAAAGATTAGATAAAATGGCATTGAAATTTATGATAATTACAATATATATATATATATATATATATATATATATATATATATATATATATATAATGTGTGTGTGTGTGTGTGCATGATAAGTATGATTGATACTACAAAGACAGAAATAACACCTTTACAAAATATACATAAACACCATATACATAAATAATCTACATATACATGATAAATACATAATAGATATATGAATCAAACTACATATACATGATATATCTACATAACAGATACTCACTAGTGTGTATAAACTTTACATAAAAACGCTAAGCATATACAGACTGCATGTACATAACATATATACAACTGACAAACTCTAGCAGTACAAATACTTGTACAAAATATACACGAACACTGTTTGCATATATTAACAACATATGATTAATATATGAAACCCACTAGTACTAAAAATAGATAAATCTTTACAATACCTACATTAACACTATATACATAAGCTGGCTACATATACATGATATATACATAATAGAGAAGTACGGGTACTATATAGAAAAGAACTTTTACAAAGCATGAATAAACAGACTACATATACATGATGGATAACAAAGAACTAGCACTACAAACAAAACCAGATCCTGTACAAAACAGCCAAAATTATTATTCCCTAATATAGTACAAATAATAAATAGAACCTAGAGACAAATTGCACATTAAGTGCCTGAAAAATGAAATATATATTGATAAGAATAAGAAGAAGGGGAGTAGAGGGGAGAATAACTTCTCCCCAAACTGTTTTCCTTTTTTGATGTCGGCTACCCCCCAATTAAAGGGGGAAACAGCCAAGGTATATGTATGTATGTATTAAAGGCGAAAATGCTATGTGCTCTGATTAAATATAGCTTGATACAAGGATCTCGAAAGTAGTCTTCGTACATTGCTATGTGTAGTGACGAGAAATATTACATAAATCTATACAATACTTATATACACGTACAGGTACTATAGTAGTATGAGGGCGTATAGAAGGGTTTTCATATACACGTACTAGTATGAATATAACCCAACAATTTTTTTGTAATAGATTCTCATAAATCAAAGAATATTCTTAAAAAGAACAATAACTCCAAAAGTAGTTTTGTATTGTACGTTTTTGTGTGATTAATTTAGTAAATAAAGAATATGTTACTGGAACTCTGAAGTAGAAAGTCTCTTCCATGTGTTATGTGAGGAGAGTCTCGACTCTATACTCTCCTAGAAAAAATATTTATTAATATTGTATCAGTTACTTCAAATTATAAGACTTCTACATACGCATACATGTTCAAGAAACCAAAAATATATTGTTTTTTTCAAATCAAAATGCAGTATTACGATGTATGTAGCATTTTCTAGAAAAAAAAAGAATTTTAACTCACCTTTACCAATGATTTAAAGTGATAAAACAAAAATCTTCTTACAGTCTTTTATGCATTTATACTTTACCTGACTCGTTTTCTGCTTCAAACCGACTCAAATCCCTGAGAACTATCTTACCAATAACATAACCAGCCAATCCACCCGATATATGGGCCATATCTGAGGTTAGTAACACGTCTTCACCCACAGATAT
>JAXCGZ010017515.1:7500-25000 GCA_037179515.1 Halocaridina rubra | reverse complement strand
TAAATAACCCCTCCTCGTCTTGGGAGATGTTACAGCTACGTACAGAGAGCATATTCATCCTGAAATAATAATAATAATAATGATAATAACAATAAAAATATAATAATAAAAAAAATATAATATCAAGAACGTAAGGAATAACATTAACAACAGTAATGACAACAATAATAGTAAGAAAAACAAAAGCTTTAATAATAATATTAATAATAATAATAATAATAATAATAATATAATAACAACAGGAAAAAAATATAATAATAACAAGAACGTAAGGAATAACATTAACAACAATAATGACAACAACAATAGTAAGAAAAGCAAAAGCAATAATAATAATAATAATAATAATAATAATAAAAATAATAATAATAATAATAATAATAATAATAATAATAATAATAATAATAATAATAATAATAATAATAAAAATAATAATAATAATAATAATAATAATAATAATAATAATAATAATAATAATAGTAATAATAATGCAAGAAACTAAAAGAAGAAACTAATAAGCTTTTGTATATATATATATATATATATATATATATATATATATATATATATATATATATATATATATATATATATATATATATATATATATATACACATACATACATACATACATACATACATACATACATACATACATACATACATATGCATACATACACATACATACATACATACATACATACATACATACATACATACATACATACATACATATATATATATATATATATATATATATATATATATATATATATATATATATATATATATATACATACATATATATATAACTACACAAAACACAAAAAACTTACCTCTAAATCATAAAGAACACACTGCCACAGATGAGCTTGGAATGACATTTTCCTCTTAAAAATGCATCAATAATATCAATCGAGAGAGAAGTTTTGGAAAGAGGAGGAGCTAACATATCCACCCACTCAAACAGCCAATCAAGCGACAGAAAAAATAATTGAATATAATTGCAAGGATTCTGATTAGTTCTTGAATGACGGAGTCAATTGTCGGCGTCTCTTTGATATCGGGAATACACTTGACATCAATCGGGCCGCTGATTGATGGTGATGTTTGACGGTGACCTTTTGTGTGACACGAGAAGCGAGGTCAAAGAAACCGCTGATATATGATGAGGTCAATTATAAAATCATAAGCTTATATATACTGGTCGGTATATTAACAGGGAATAAATTTAAAGATTAAACAACGAAACCGAAATTACTATATATATATATATATATATATATATATATATATATATATATATATATATATATATATATATATATATATATATATATATATATATTATTATAGTGTTTTTAATATAGTAAACAAATTAAATAAATATTAAACATAAACAAATATATACAAATATATTTCATACAAAGCATACATTCATATCTTTCACACTCTCTAAGGGTTTGCATCATATACAAGCTTTGTCTCTCTCTCTCTCTCTCTCTCTCTCTCTCTCTTTCTCCTCTCTCTCTCTCTCTCTCTCTCTCTCTCTCTCTCTATCTATCTATCTATCTATATATATATATATTTATATATATATATATATATATATATATATATATATATATATATATATATATATTTATCTAAGGAATAGTATTTTCAATAATCTCTCTCTCTCTCTCTCTCTCTCTCTCTCTCTCTCTCTCTCTCTCTCTCTCTCTCTCTCTCTCTCTCTCTCTCTCTCTCTCTCTCTCTCTCTCTCTCTCTCTCTCTAAGGAATAGCACTATTAACAGGCGTTCTCTATCTATCTATCCGTCTGTGTCTATCTATCTACCTATGCATGGATGGATCTATCGATCTATCTCTCATTCGAGAATGAGATAAAACTCTCTCTCTCCCTAAGCAAAAGCAACATTTATAGGATTCTTTCTCTTCATTTTTAACTATAATTTTATACGTAATTTTTAATTGAATTTAACTTCTATTACTTATTTTACCCTTTGTACTTTAATGTGATTTTAATATAGCTGTAGCATTTGAAATTAAGTAATTTTTTAAATATACAGGGACACAAATTTTAATTTAAGTTAAAATGAATGTAAGAATAGTTAAAATTTTCTAACAAAAATAAGAAAAATAAATTCTATTACTAAGTAATGGCACCTCGATCCTCTCAAACGAGTAATCCATCTAAGATTTAACTGAATGAAATAAAATGACGAAATAATAGTTAATTTAATAAAAAAATATAATAATTATTAATAATATTCTCTTATATGCCACACAGAAATTAATAGGTAAAATGCGCTTGGCCCGCGGCCCAAAGTTTGCCAGTCTCTTTATAATCCCAGTAGCTCTTCCCCATACCACTTCGGCACATCAAAGACAATATAATTAATATGGTAATTAAGTTAATTATTTTTTTGATACGCTGCTTTTTAACTTTATTTTCCATAGATGTAAAGGTAAATAATAATAATAATAATAATAATAATAATAATAATAATAATAATAATAATAATAATAATAATAATAATAATAATAATAAACATAAGAACATAAGAATAGGGGACACTGCAACATGCCTACTAGCACACACGAGGCAGCTCCATTTTTGAATGATATTTTCAGCCTGTCTAACCTATTCTATTCTACTCTACTTATTTATACTATTTTTCTTTTTGTGATTTTTCTAATGATAATAATAATAGTAAATATAATAATAATAATAATGATAATGATAATAGTAAGAATAAGAATTAAAATAATAATAATTATATATATATACAGTATATATATATATATATATATATATATATATATATATATATATATATATATATATATATATATATATATATGTAAAGAGAGAAAGAAAGAGATAAAGCGATATCCCTCAGCATTTTTAATAATACAGAAATATATATGCAGAGAGAGAGAGAGAGAGAGAGAGAGAGAGAGGAGAGAGAGAGAGAGAGAGAGAGAGAGAGAGAGAGAGAGAGAGAGAGAGAGAGAGAGAGAGAGAGAGAGAGAGAGAGAGAGAGAGAGAGATACAAAATGAACTCCCCTGCAATAGCAATAAAACAGGGACATAATGAGAAATACAATTTTAGCTAGAGCGTTTAACATATATTGTTGACAATATTCAACTCTTTAACGAAAAACATGTGAACTTCACTTATGAGCCATAACCCTTGAAAAGTTAATGTATTTCTACTCATTTTCCTGCTTTATTGTTTTTGCCGGGGTAAATGTTTTGTATCAGTCGCATACATGCAAAAAAAAAAAAAAAAAAAATCAACATGAAGAAGAAAAAGAAGGAGAAGAGGAAGAAGAAGGAGATGAAGAAGAAGGAGGGGAGGAGGAGGAGGAGGAGGAGGAGGAGAAGGACAAGAAGAAAAAGAAGAAGAAGAAGAAGAAGAAGAAGAAGAAGAAGAAGGCGGAGGTCGTTTACAACATCCACAATAAATTTTCATACTCTTGAAAAAGTTCCACCGGCTATTCTGCACAGTTTTCTACTGCTGTTTTTTTTCAACTTCCTTAACTTTATGCTTTGTTTCTCCTTTTATTGTAGACTTTACTATTATAGAGTGCTCTCTTCTTCCACATCTCATTTTATCATCTGCATTGATTCCTAGTTCCACACATACTACCTATGGCACCTTTCTCTCTCTCTCCTCTCCTCCTCTCACACACACCTAAGTTTTATTGAAAACCTTGCACCGACTTCTTTAGATGTTTTAGATATTTCTTTTTCTATCAACGCCTTTCTTCCTGCTTAACCATCTATTCTGCAGCAACATATCAAACACATCTACATCCAGCAATCATTATCACATGGACAGTAGGACTCAGTACCTATTTATCTCAATTGACCATACATACTTATGAACTACCTCTTTTTCAAAAAGAGATTTCCCTTTCAATAAATTCTCTGTAGAATGATTCAGTAACCAGTCTGTGCAAACAATTCATCAGTGCTCTTCAAACTTTCTATTTATACTTTCAGCCTCTTTATCACGCATATTTAGCATTTATATATTTTTTCTTGATACTTATGAAAGCGAGGCAGTCTGCAATGTCCTAAATTTGCCTCAGAGATATTTATACAACCAGCAGCACAGGCACCTATGACTACCAGTCTTACTCTTTATACCCAAGGCTTCACCCCTAATTATGATCCAGTTTTACGTCGCAGACTCCTTTTTCTATTAAGGGCTAGGACTGTGCCTTCTTTCAAAAGACTTTTCTAACCTCAGATCGTAGCAGGTCTCGAACTGACATCCTGACGAATTAGTCGCACAGTTATGCCTTCACTTATAATAATGTCTCAGATTAAATGAACTTCCTTACACCACTTCACCTCTCTTCACCCTTCCCTACAATTGATTCTTTAGAGGCTATTACCGTATACCAAAAAGATTTATAGTCTGAAAGTAAATATAAGGTAAGTTTTAAGAAGAAACTTGTAAAAATTTGTCTAGAAATGATAGACTTTATTTACAAAGGTAACAATAGAAACTTTTCTTTAATTTTTACAAGTATACAACATAACCTACACTCTATGTACATACACAAAGATAAAATTTGAACTCTCTCAATAACTTTCTGTAACCTAAAAGGTACTTTTATAGATATCATGAAAATCTATACGTCGTTGAGTAATTTGTAACTACATTTGAAAGTATTTATAATTTTATGATCATATTTAACAAACGTATTTTATAGCTTCTAGCAAGAGAGCAACATCACCAAAGAGAAAAGTAACAAGTTTGTATTTATATTTTCAAAGCTAGGTTTCGAAGTAAAAAAAAAAACTCTTAAAGGTAACTATAATACAATAGAAAAACTAAAAAAATGCATAAACTCTTACATACAAGTTAAGCTAAAGAAGTTTTAGACACTATGCTTCTCGATTTCATATCATTGTTGTGAACAGAGAAACATAATGGCAGATATACAAGGTAGGGAGCTTTGGTATAATTTCCAAGAGTGCAAGGTCCTCCCATTTCAATTTTTGTCACAAAATAATGGGAAATATGAAACTTCTATATCATAGACTTGTTTTGTCATGAATTAGTTTCGGAGACTAATTCAAGACAAAGGAATATCTTGGATTATTGACGCTAAAGAGGGTGCAGCGAAGGCAAAACAAATGTAAGAGATGATATTAACTAATATCTAGATGAGTAGATTGACCATATTCGTTGTTTTAGTTAATTGAAGCTTATGCAGTCATGAGACCTACTCTGAGAGCTCTTTATACACTAAATTTTAATAAACCATTCTGAGTATTAAGATAACACCGAGTCATATCCATATATATCAACAAAATACTATTAGAAATCATCATTCAGTAAAAGAAAAAGTATGCATTATACTACATACACTATTACATTCAACAGTAAAACTATTACATTCATATATGTCACAGCACAAGAAATAATGAAAGCAATCTTACAGAGACTTTTACAACCATAAATATGCTAAAAAAAAAAAAAAAACGACACAAAGGCATGAAGTCAGTGAAGTATCAAATAAATATTGAGGCAGAAGGTAAAAACTAATGGAACTGTCACTTGTTGAGTTTACGTAAGTTTACACGTATGAACCATGTAAAGAAGTCAACCGGGTGACTATCAAAGACACATGATGAAATGCCGGTATTCATCAACTAATTTCCATTATTCTTAACATGATAAAACTTTCTTGTGAAGTTCAACATCACATACAAAAGGTTTTACACCCGAAAACAACAAATCTCAAAAAAAATTTCGACACAATATATATATATATATAAAAATTAAAGTTTATTAGGAGTTCATCATTGAGTATATCATAATAGAAACTGGATGCTGCTTCAAAAGACTAGGAATGAGAACTGTTCAAACTAATGGATGAAATTCACAGTTGCCACCTTTTGAGTCTCTCTTTTGGGAGTTGCTCACAAAACGTTTTGCATTCTTAGAATATTTCCTCCTCGTCTCAAAGCACCCTGTAAAGGGAATTTTTCAAAAGTATCCTTTTGTTGGTGCTGAATCGAGTTCTTTTTGAAAACTGTTGAAAGTAGCATACAAACAAGTCATCTGCCAAGGGGTTTCAGTTTATAGGATAAGTGGGCATATATATAGGAAGAACACAATTCACTATGAAAAAACTACCTTTCTCAACTTTATTTTGCTACCGAAGTCCTGCACACTGGTTCGCGCTCTCTCTCTCTCTCTCCAAAAGTAGAGCTGGGTTGACCTAGCCTGTCTCTTACACTTTCCTATGGTTAGGTGTATGCATATTTCTCTCTTTAGGAAACCTTTGAGGGAAATGCTAAGTTACATTCAATACTCGAAGATTGCATGCTTCCGTTTAATTAGGATAATTGATGTGCATATTTGGCTGAAATGCTACTTCCAATAATATCCAAAATGACTCGATCTGAAGATAATAGAGCACTATCAGGAGGAGATGCACTTGCCAAGTTGCATGGAGATAAGGAAGAATATTCTTTTTATTTTTCAAAGCACCTTTCTTTGAAGGAAGGAGAGCTACTCCTGAGCATTTTTTTCCACCACTAAGTCATCAAAAGCTTTTTACGGATTTTATGGTCCTTTGTTGGGTTGCGACGAATGATAGTGTTTTCGTCTCCATGTCTTCTTCTTCTAAGAACGAAGTTAAGGTCGTGCTGAGTATTAATGGCATAGTAGACATTTGCAGAGGCAGGTAACAGCATTTCTAAAATACATGCATAATATTCAATATTTACACACAAAGCTGCTTTTTTACAATACCTAGTAATATTTGTTTCATATAATGCCCAGGAAGAAAGAGCACGTTATAATTAAAAGTAAAATATATATTTAATTTATTTCGTAGCACATTAATTTTTCTGCTGCTTTTCTCAACATTTCTGTACAATGACAATTGTTATTCACCTTCCAAGGTCAGCATTTAATTCATTCTTAGATTATAAAAAGCTGTGCTATTTATTCTCATTATACTATAATAAACATCGAAAGAAAACAAACCTATGTAAAAGTTCTACTTACCGCCATCAGGAAGAAATTGAGCTAGGGTATAGTCTTCTGGGTTACCTTCAAAGCCATGCTTTTCCATGGCTTTTCTGATCACGGAAATTGTGCGTTCGGAGTTGCTTAACATTATGCTTTTGTACAAATTAACACCTGTTAAAAAAAGATTAATATTATTTTATTAGTTACAGCCTTTTATTTCTACTCCTGAAGATTTAGGACTAATTTCCTAGTTTATATTAGCTTACGTAGATTCAAAGTACTGAGGTGGCAATAAAGTAAATAGGTATTGGATGTAAAAAGAATAAAAACATACCAAATCAGATTGCTTAAGAACCATTGACATAACACTGGATATATAAAATAACACCAGGCACTCCAGGGGGAATAATGAGAAACTGCATTTTTAGCTCAAATTTGATACTAAACAGATGCAGTGCTTAATGGCAATTTCACAAGATTTTAAGTAAAAACAATAGCACACATTTGATATTTGCATTCTGTTCCAGTCTGAATATATCATACTATCACTAACGAGCCTTTTGTGTAGTAAAATTAGTTAACTTGGTTCCTCTGGGGATGAAACAACTCATTTCAGGCTGCCAATGTTTGGTTAATGATGAAGCTTAGCAAGAATAAACCCCTCATTTCTTTGTATAGTCATTCCCTTCTTTGTGAATATGTTATTTAACACAAATAGCTAAAATCCCCAATAATAATTCTGTGACAATAAGGATATGTTGGAGTGCATGAATCATAAGTTCTTCATATGTTAAGTCAAAATATGTATTATTATAAATCAAGGTATATTTGCATTCTGGTGAATGTGCACTTCACTTGACCACTTCCCCAACAATGGAGATTAAGGTTATTGCATATGTATCTATAAATATTTCAGAGATTGTTGCATTAGATTTATTTGAAAGATTTTTGAATTTTTTTTCAATCTATGGTTCTGATGTCTTGTTCCCCTTTGGGAACTTCCAATCATGGGGTGGTCATGGGAAAAGACCCTCTAACTCTTCTGGTTCAAGATAGCACCTATTTTCATACTCTGTGTCATGCAGTCTACTGTAGGTTCCCTTCTTTTTCGTTTTCTGTAACCTTAACCTTAAAGTGGTGTGTCAGCAGCACCTATAAAATACTTTTATGCTTGCTTGCTTTGGTTTTACGTCTCGAACTCTCTTTTCTACTAAGGGCTAGGACGGATGCCTTCTTGCGAAGGACTTGTTTTGGCATGTGTAATTGTTACCCTGAGTGTATGCCCTTACTAACCTCAGTCCGTGAAGGGGCGTGAAGCATCAACCTGCCGACACAGAGTCGCGGGCGCTCCCATTTAGCCACGGAGACTACATAAAATAATACTATTCTAGTTTTTATATATACCTCAATATGTTTCCCAATGTTGAAACATTCATGGCAGTCTAAACGCAGCACTTTTTCTACTAATCCACACTTCATATGATTACTTCTCACAACTACCAGGATAATTCCCTCTAGTTGTTTCCTACAATAGGAGGAGCATTTGAGGGTAGAATACTGCGTCTCCCCATACTTACTACTAAGTCTTCTTGCTTGAATTTCGGCTGATCTAATCCCTTCGGCAGAATGTGGTGTCATGTATGGAAATGATATTCTGTGATATGTCAACAGTAGCACAATAACAAATTATATTACTTACCGTCTACCTCATGAGCACCGCTTTCGATAGAAACTCTGATGATATAAAAGTCAGGAGTGATATATGGGGAAGAAGCCGGTTGTTGTGAAAGGCCCTGTTGAAGGGTACCAGTCTGCCTCTCGGGAGTGCGCCCTGATGCAGTCGTTCCTCCTGAATTAACTGACACATCCAGTGAGGGTAGAGAGGAGCTGCTTGATGATGTAGACATCTGGAGAGTATCAGAATTATATTCAGCCTGTTACAAGCAACATTTTCATGAGTCTCTCCGGTTATAAAGGAAACTATTTTCACAATGAAGCCTGGAACTTTGTCATAAACAGTAGGGCTTCAATGTACTCTCTCCATTCTTTTCTCATTTAAGAGTTTCATGGAAAGAAAACTAGGGGAAAGGATTGCCAAACCTTTGCTATCTTATCCCTTTTATTCGTCTCTTACAATCTGCAAGGCATCCAGGTGCAGCATTCTTTCTCCCACCTTTAATGGCATACAAAGCACTTATTAATAACTACTGCATAAACTCCATGATTCAAGTACAGTATATGATGCAACTAAGAAGAAATTTTAAAATTCTCTCATGGAAATGAAATAGTTCCTTTTATATGTGTTTTATAAACACAAACTAACAAGTGCCAGTATATACTATGCCACGAAACAAGCTGGTATCTCATATAATGAAACTAATAATTGTACAGTAAAATGGAAAGCCGATGCCAACAGTGAAATAAAAGTGTTCACGTCACTTTCAAAACCAGTAAAAAAATCTGCTATAATCTCCACACTACAACGACATTTCCATGATCTCTTTCAAGACATTAATAAGAATAATGGACAAACCTTTCTTTCTAGTGAGCAAGTATCATTATGGCTCGTTGGACTATTTATGGAGTCGTTATCAAAGAAGAACTGACTACTTGAAGATCCACTGGAGGTGCTGGCTATGCTGTCGTTCTTCCTATGACCAAATCTAAAAGCAATTAGAAAAACAATCAGCTTTCTTTCATATACAAACCAAAGAAAACTCATATTTTCAAATACCTATTGGAAAAACTTAAGCAATTAGATTAGATATGAGCAAAAAGACAGATGTGATTAAGAGGAGGAACAAGGATACTGAAGTATTATACAATGCTGGAGCAGCAACATGTGCAAGGTTTACGACATGGAAATAGAAGGCAGAAATGGAGTATCTCAAACATATAAAGTCACTGCAATGTTGTTTCCTGATTGTTTTATGGATAAGAAAATGTGAGACCTGATAGTGGCTTATTCACTATTAGCAAACAGGTACATTAGGGAGGACTTACTGAGCTCTTTTTCTCATTTTGCTTTCTCTAGTAGAAGAAGGAGCAGATGATCCTTGAGGTTCTATCTGGCATGAAAGTCTCCACGCTTCTTTGTCATCTAAGACCAAAACAGAGTCCCACCATCTCTCGAATCTCTCGTCTCTCTCTAATTGATAGGCATTGGCTGCTCCTTGCAGTAAGCGGATCTATAATTAGAAAAAATAGTTTTTAAAAGGAAACCAAAAAATGTTCCTCTGTTTTTTTTTTTTTTACATAAGGCCATATACTGCTGAAGCCAACAGTGACACAACTTAGGGAAAAAAAATTGAGTCATATGGTATATGACAAAAAATATTTTCTGCTTTCATCAAAACATTATTTTTAAATATGTATATGGATTATAAACAAATACTGATTTTAGTCATACACTGCAGTTCAGCATGTTTTACAATATCAATAATGAATTGGAAAGAAGAGACAAGGGGATTTCTCTTCAAGGTGTCACACACGCTTTTCTGTAGTTGAAGACAAGCTCTACTTAAAAAGCTCTGTGACAAGGTAAAGTCACTCTTAGACATTATAATCAGTACCCAAAAAAATCCATTGAATGCTATGTTTACAATCATTACCTGAGCTAAAACCTCAAATTCTTTTCTCTTCTTGTCAAAGTTGATGAGACCGTTGGCCACAGTGTCAGGTATTGCCGTATCTATCATGGTGAGATCGGTGAGGAATGTCCCAAGGTAGGGTATTGTACCGTAACTAACAGCCTGTAAACGAAAAATGTTACCGTGATAAAATACCATGTCTTTCTTGCATGTCTTAAGAGAATACATACAACCTTCTGTATTTGGAAATCACATATTAAATGTTACCCCAATGTTTGATGCATTATTTTCAGATAAAGGATAACACCATAATTTGACAGACAAGCACCATGTAGCTTCAGTGTGAACACAAATTATCAAAGTACCAGATGTTACTGTGTACGTATGAGATTCAACCTACCAAGGGATTTATAGCCAGCTTTTCCAGAGCCTTGTGCAGATGTCTATCATTTGCATGGACAGTTTCTGCGTGCTTTGCGGTGCCTTCTTTCATGAGTAACTCTCGCTGATTGAGTTGGTTGTTCTCTTCGCTAAATATTCTCGCCAATTCCTCAAAGAGCTCAGACTGAAAACAGGATACAGTATAATAAATTCTAAATTGACTGCAAATAATAATATTAGGCTTATACACATCAGTGAAACAATTCACAGACTGATTTCCATATTTAAAAAAATAGTAGACTGTCAGGTACTGTATATAGGAAGTATGTTAAGAGGGAATACTATAAGCGAATATAACTTAAATAGTGTTTCTGGAGATCTGATCATTTTTGAAAAAGCTGAAAATTAAACAATAAAATCTCTAACCATGAGAATGAGAAAATGATCATACAGTTAGTTATGAATGAAAAGCGTGAGATGACCAAGAAACCTTCTTTATTATTATAATTTATGAAGTAGAAAAAACTCTTTAATATCTTACTTTGTCTTTGATAACAGCTCCCCAAGTCTTCTTCAACCTATAGATGGGGTTTGATTGCAGGCCAGATATAATAGCTTTAAGTGAAGAAAAGTTCTTGTGTAAACGTAGTTCCTGAGAAGAAAACAGAAATTACCATTAAAACATATTTCAACTTGCCACAAAATAACTACGCATTATAATATGCTCTGAAATAAAATCATGATAATCTTTTTATGAACAAATTCTTATGAGCTAAATGCTTTACAGTAATACAAAGCAGTGTTAATGGGGAATTTCTGTTTTGATAAACAATGAAAAGTCAAATAAACAAGTTTTATATGGAGTGCATTTACTTATTACCCCTATTCTCTTGGTAACCTCCAGTGACAAGAAGGATGCAAAAAAGTATTTTTTTTTCTCAGGAAGAGATAATACGTGTACGTAAAACTCCTTTCTTCCTCAAAGACAACTGAGAAGTTGAATATTAATCTATCTCATCCAATACTAATCTCCTATCCTCATTATACTGTAGCAAGTAAAAAATAAGCTTAGGAAGAGAAGGACTTTGTTTTTGTTTCCTATTCATTTCAGTCATTGTATAACATCCAGGAAAAGTGAAAATATTAGATATACCTTGGAATTAATAAAAAAAAAAATACTGTATATAAGGGGCTTTGTACCAATTCTATTTCAAGTCTGAAGGCAGACTGCAAGTAAGAATAGAGAGTAAAGTACAATTATATTCCCACTTTCATCTCTAAACATAGACATTTGCTCAGTGATGATCAAGCACGACCTACAAAATGAACAAAATGAAGCCAACGCCATGACAAATTGCTGCAGTGGGCCTCGAGTGTCTCCAATTTACCTGGGCAATATCAATCCATTTAACAATCAGCCTGGCTCGTTGGGAGGGTTTGAGTTCAGTATCGACAAGGATGGTCGACTGTACACGAAAACTGACAGCATTAAACTGTTCAATGGTAGCTGTCACGGTGGCTGCAGAGTCTCCTCTCCCTCTGTCACGTCTCGACCAAACAGAACCTAAGCACTGATGAGCTATGACATTCTTGAAGAGAACCTGTAAAGTACACATTTTGAGAGTGATCTAGATACAAACTGCAAGGCAAGGTATGAAAAAAAATATAATTAACAATGATACCCACGTAAATCAGCGTCATTTCTTCTCACTCTTGCATACACTCATTCTAATAGGCTTCTTACCCAGTAAGGTTAGAAAACTTTTTTTTTATATAAATTCTGTCTCTACCTTAAGAGATATCTTTTTTATTTTAGAAAGTAGGATTGCTCACACTCCTTTGCTGATATGAGAGCATCTCTACTTACAGTGTCCATACGAGTCAGTTGTTGAGCAAATATGGATTCACAAATATCTAAAAATTCGTAAGGCTGATGGTCTCCATTCGTCATTGGGGAAAACGAGTGCACTCGAATTTCTTCACAGGATAATATTCTTTCCAGCATTGGCGAACCTGTGGTAAAAAGTGAAAGTACAATAGAGTCTAGGAGATGAAATACAGAACAATTTTAATGAAAATACAGCACCTCATGCTCACCTAAAATGCTCTTGCATGACTGATACAACCAGTAAAAATGTAGATACATTATATGATATGATATAGTTTATATGCTGGGGCTCGAACGTGGGTTCATCACCTCCAGTGTCGAGAAAACTATTATTATACAGCTATCCCCACTAACAATAATACAGCAAAGGATAGATATGGTCTTTTATTCATATAGGTACTGTTAGCTATCCTTACCTTTTATGTCTTCTTCCCTCCTCATTTTCTCGATATGGTCTTTTATTCATACAGGTACTGCTAGCTCTCCTTACCTTTTATGTCTTCTTCCCTCCTCATTTTCTCGAGCTTGTAGCCCACTTTAATGTGTAAATCTGAGCCTGGAAGATGAACTCTGGTAAATTCCCTCAGCTGCTGCAAACAAGAAAACATGGGAGGGTCTCGAAAGTCCTCTGGATAAGCATCGAGCCATACTTGTAGCGTTAATCTCAGCGCTCTGCAAAACAATATTAGGATATTGGCGATAAGAATACTCAATTAAAAAGTTTTATCTCTCTGCATAACAATGTTGGTATATAAAATATCCGTGGTAAATAAACCTGATACTGAGCACGTTTCTTATAGCGCATTCAGAGTATATAAACTGTACATTACTTGGATAACATGCATTATCATATACATGTGCATAATTCAAGTACACTGATGTTTAAGTTTTTATACAGTGCAGTTTTAAAACATAAAGCAGGCCACAATAGAAACTTGCACTGGGAGCATATGGAAACAATTTACAATACTAGTTTCAACATCAATAATTATAAAGAGTAAAGTTAAATTATTGAAAGATATGTTACTACTATGATATGTAATTTGAGATAAATTGCGAATCCTCACCCTTGTAACAGTTGGTTTGTAGTAAGGAATAAACATCCAAGGATGAAAGGGTTCCTATTCCTCCACTCTCCAATCCCCTTTAGTCCATTCATACAACTTTCATGGAACACAATTGCAAAGTTCTTCAACAATGCAAAACTAAATATAACTTCATTATATAATTTTAATATGAAAATGCAAAGTAAAACATGCTTACTTTTTATGATCCTCGCGAAGATGTTTCGGCACGTTAACTTTATTGCAAGAGGAGTTGAGGGCGAGGTATCGTTCGAGGATGAGGTTGAGAACTTGTCTAGTGGAGGCAAAGGTGCGATACGTGGCTAAAAAGACATTGACGAAAGTCGATTCTAATTCTCCGGTGTCTGAGGCTAAAGATTCTATTAATTTTTCGAGGGTGCCTGCCTTCAGGAACCGCACCCTCACTGTCTCCCACTCTAGGTGAGAGATTTCATCATCGTCAGACTCCTGCAAGGATTAAGTAATAAGGATTGAAAAGGATCCTCTGTGCATCAAGAAGGATTTATAAACATATGGGTGACAAATGGTAAAGAAGTCCTAAAGGCTAAGATCATAAAATCACTCTACATTTACTCAACAACATGAATGCAGTTACAAAGGAATATTTTTGGAAACCTTTCTGACAAAATAAAATCTATATTTGCTTATAATGAACGTGAGAAGATTAGAATGAAAGGACACCAGAATAACAGCTGACTATGTAAGAAGTAGTACATCCCAGGTACTGGTTTGTTTCTTATTTCTATATTAAACTTTCAGACAAACATAAAACATAAACAGAGAACTGTAAACTGCTTAAAAGTATTTACTAATTTGCATATAACTTAATATAAATGTAATTCATTAAGCTATATTTATTACTGATAGAGATGCACATACAATATACAGATATGTTTTACCAGTCACTCTGCTTGTAAATGTATCAACATCCGATTTCATTTCCATATCTCTCTCCCTTCTCCATTCCTTTCCTTACCTGAGTGATACTTCTGGATGGGTGGTGGTAGCGGACCTTCTTCAGGTACACTGTGTAGATAGCGCCTTCGCATTTTTCCTCGCCCCACAGTCGCCATGTCGGCGCCTACAAAGAAAAAAAAATTACTTATAACAGTTTTCAAAAAACGTATGAGGTTAAAAGAAAAAATACATATAACTGAATAGTTTCTTTTTTTGTTGTCTTGTCACTATTATTCCTCATGGACACAGAAAGGTTGGAGCTGGGGCATTAAGGTCGGATGTCCTTTCTAATGCCCTGTGATGGACTCGAATACATGTTTGTCGCTTCCCGAATCTCGTGCTCTTACAAATGCGCACATTAGTTGTCAATAAGGACCTGGATTGGCGGCATCTCTGGTATAGGTCCATCATGGTATAGTAAAGGGCGACTATGTTTTCTTAGCAAATATATGGGTGGTTCTTAGGCTCATAGACAAGGAATTATTCACATTTTATTATGTGAAGCCAAATTTTGAATTTTTTTCACCCTTTCAGAATCGGTACTTAAAGAAGCATATAAATAAGCTGGGATATAACAAACACATGGTGGTGAAAAAAATACGCAATCTCAGCTACGAGGAAAGGCTGAGGGCAATAGACTTACAATCACTTGAAGCAAGAAGGAAGAGGGGGGATAGGTGACGGTATTTAAATTCCATCACGGTTTTGACAGCTTTGACTGGGAGTGTTTATTTTGATATGGGTGGCTCTTGAACTAGAGGCCATATTTTAAAGCTTTCTAAGAAACTTTTTTGCAGGATGTAAGGAACTACTTTTTTTTATTGCAAAAATAGTTGATACTTGGACTTTCCTAAGCAAAGCAGCTGTAAATGTTAACTGCATTTATGGTTTTAAGGGTAGGTATGAATAAGTGTCAATAGTAGTAGGGAAAAAAAAATTATATATATATATATATATATATATATATATATATATATATATATATATATATATATATATATATATATATATATATATATATATATATATATATACTTCAGGAAGATCTAAATAGTCTGAATGAGTGGTCAGAAAAGTGGCTAATGAAATTCATCAAAATGTAAGGTAATGAGAATGGGTACAAATGCAAGAAGGTCCAAGCTTGACTACTCGGTGGCAGGAGTACAACTTAAAAGAGACTGAGAATGAGAGAGATCTAGGAGTAAAGACACTGGCCGATTTGTCTCCAGAAATGCATATAAATGGCATAGTAAGGGCAGCATATGCATTCTTATCAAATGTAAGGGTAGCCTTCTGGCACATGGACAGGGAAATGTACAGAAATATTTATGTAAAATATGTGAGCCAAGACTTGAATATGCAGCCAACTTTTGGAATCCGCACTTGAAAAATCACTTAGTTAAGCTGGAAAAAGTTCAAAAACATGGCACGAAACTGGTGCCAGAAATATGCAATTTCAGTTACGATGAGACTAAGGGAATGAGACTTACCATCACTCGAAGCTAGAAGATTAAGGAGGGATATGGTGATAGTCTTTAAATTCCTTCATGGTTATGACAGAGTGGACAGGGATCGATATTTTGATATGGCTGGCACTAGAACTAGAGGTCAAACCTTGAAGCTTCGTAAGAAAACTTCTTGACAGGATGTAAGGAAGTACTTTTTTAGTGTAAAAGTAGTTGATAATTGGAATTGGCTAAGTGAGGAGGTAGTTAATGCTAACTCAATCAATAGTTTTAAGGACAAGTATGATAAATATCACTAATGTCTCTGGGTCCTCTGTACGTTGACTGTTTTTTATGTCTGTCGTTTTCCTTTGTGTGATATTACCCCATCTCTGCCTTGTCCTTAACTTTTTTCTTTTCATTCGTTTTGGCGTTTTCTTGTGCCCGGGTCTTTATTGATTAGGGCAGTTTTTGCCTGTCCCGGTGTCACACTCAGAAAAAAAAAGTACAAAATGGAACCGATCAGGAGACGGGAAGTTACGAGCTTGGGGCTCTTTCCCATAAGCACAATTAGATAACAACAATTAGGAAATTACACACACACACACACACACACACACACACACACAATATATATATATATATATATATATATATATATATATATATATATATATATATATATATATATATATATATATATATATATATATATATATATATATATATAGAGAGAGAGAGAGAGAGAGAGAGAGAGAGAGAGAGAGAGAGAATATTAGAGGGAATCTTTGCATGAGTTATAATTTTGAACTAAAGTGATAACAATGAAATTAATTAATAAACTGTAATATAACTCCCCTTATTGATTATTTAACTCTACATCAGTATTTACTTCAAAATCACTCATATACGGATTATTATTATTATTATTATTATTATTATTATTATTATTAAAAATATCGATGTCAGTAATAATGTCACAGTCAAAACTTAATTCAAACCGATACTTAAAGATACATCCAGAGATACAGTTATAATAATAATAATAATAATAATAATAATAATAATAATAATAATAATAATAATAATAATAATAATAATAATCTTAAAAAAAAACTAATATCTGGGCCTCTGTAAGTAAGTACG